>VVAS01113330.1:0-10258 GCA_015103295.1 Ptychochromis oligacanthus
AACGACATTAGCTGACACTACAGGAAACACTGTGGTCATATGAGCAGCACAAAAAGAAGACAAGAGTCTACAGCCAAGCCAGTGGCTCTTTGAAGCTGTAGAAGCGCTTTGAGTTAAATCAGAAGTTTCTCACATTCACTAAGGGCCACACTGGCAAATGACAATCACAGAAAGGCACAGACATTTATAGTTTACTGACATGCTGTTATTTAATCAAAAATGCGTTGATCACATAGCTCTATGTAATTGTGTTCTCGCACACATTTTTCTACATCACATAGCCTGTTTCACATGACAGCTCAGTGCCTGTGTGGGGAATTTCATAAAAATTAAGAAACCCTGATTTAAGCATTTTCTCTATGGTGATGAAATAGCATTTACAGCTTCTTCAAACAGAAATAATAACAACATACATATTTTACTCTAATGGCAGTTGCCTTAGAGTTCAGCAACCTTCTGAAACCTCTGTTAACCGTTCATGATTTAATCTCTTTGCTGGTGTGTGGATTCAAAATGACGGTGAAAATGATATTTGAAAACAGATTGTCTTGTGGAAATTGATACACAGGCGCTTCTTTAAGCAAAAAAGTAGCCTATTTAGTCCCCACTTCTTTGCAAATTGTCTGCTCTCAGCATCAGCTTTCTTTTGCCTCTCTGTCAGCCAGCTTATTAGCCTGCATTTCCAGTGTCTGGTTTGTTAAATCTGTTCAATTTTACATGTGCATATGTAACTGTAGACACAACTGGGTGGACCATAATTTACTGAGAGCATGAAGTGGTAAGTAAAGTTTACAAAGGGCCAGATTTGGCCAATGGGCCTTTAGTTTTATACATGTGAGCTAGATGCTAACACCAGCATGCTAACATGCTTACAATGAAAAAGCTGTAATGCTAACAGCTAAAAAGCTCAATCCAAAGCAGATAAGTTCTGTAAACGGTAGGCAACATTTTGGTAGTTTGCTTATTTTCTGTAGTGTGCAACAGCAGGCAATGGGTTTTTTATTTAGGTTTTCTCTGGTGAGGTCGATGTGTCAGAAATGTCACCCAGTCTGCAGCATTGTCTATATAAATGTATATATATGTTATCAGGCTGAATGGAGCCTAAAACCATGCAGCAGGAGACTTCCACTGTCGAGCTTTTAATCACACAAGCCCAAAGCACAGCTTCCCTTCAGTGATGTACATCTGCTCTTTCCAATCTGTAAAACACAGTGAAAAAGCAAAGAAAAAGCTCAGGGAAGCTCCAAGTCATGAAGTTACTGTGTTGGAGAAGTGGCTTAAAACACCCTAATGCCAGAAGTTGAGTAACTCCACTTGTTCGAGCTCATTAAATCTTAAGAGAGCTAAGCAATTTTATAGACAATAGAAAATGTATCAGGAATCAGAACAAGCTATACAGTCTAGGTAGACTTCTTTTTAATGATGGTTACAAGTATTTTGTTGCATCCTTTCATGTGTTGAGGTCAGTCTGCTTGTGCTTTTTCTTTTTTTCTCCAGAGTGTTTGGCATGTTATTTATTTGTGGTTACTAGCCTGACCAACCTGCTCTGTGTTTGTCTGCTGTTTCACTTCTTTTCTGTCTCCACTGACCCCTCACACCGGCCAATCCAGTCAGATGGCCACTCCCAATAAAACGAGGGACTTGTTGGGTTTCTCTCTATGGCATTCAAAGGTCTTAACCTTCTTATGTAAAGTGCCTCGAGTTGGCACTATATGTAAATAGAACTGACCTGAATACTAAGTTCTTAGCTTGTGATGAGGATGTGGCACATAATGAGGGGCCAGGTAAGATAATCCACAAAACAAATGCACTGAAACTTCTTCTGTTGTCATATGAGATGTTTTAAATCACTAATCTAGACATATGGGGTAAATTAAAGAAGCAAACTCACAACTCGTTAAAAAACATGCAGAGATACATCTCCAACTGGGTGTTAAAGAGTGAATTATAAGCCACTAATTTAGCAGCCTTTGGCAGCTAGGCATATACAGGTATATCACTGTCAGCAATAATTAATTAACTAATTAAAAAAGTAGTAAAATGACATACAGAAAGAGGCAATAGCTATAGAATGAGTATAGATTTAGCCATGCTACAGTTTGTCAAATGAAACAGGAGAAAAAGCACAAAAGTACACTAACAGAAAAAGAAGACAAAAACTTACATAGTGACTGCATTTAATTTAAGACTTTTCTTTGTTTCCAAATGTATTTGAATTTTCAGGACCATTAACACAGCCCTCAGCAAATTGAGGCACGTGATCACTGAATAACCTGTTTGGATATCCATGCTTTGATAAGTAAGATGTTGAGTTTTCCTGCATTTTTTTTAAACAAAGAATCAGAAAGGCTTTAAAGTAAGTAAGTAAGTAAATTTTATTTATAAAGCGCTTTTCACAGACATTAAGTCACAAAGCCCTGTAGATCAAAACAAATCAAAACCCAGTTAAAAGCGATACAAAGCAAGTGAAAATACACACACACGTACATACACACACACACACACACATACACATATATATATATATATACACACACACACATGCACATATACATGCACATATACATATACATATAATTAAAGGAAACAGATAATAAAAGAGTTAATAACAAAATAGAATCTCAACAAAAGGCCTGTTTAAACAAAAACATTTTCAACTGTTTTTTTAAAGGTGACCACAGAGTCAGCAAAGTGTAGTTGGAGTGGGAGACTATTCCAAAATCTTGATGCCACAGACTGAAAAGCTCTGTCGCCCTTGGTCTTTAATCTTGTGCGAGGAACAACCAACAGATTCTGAGCTTGTGATCGGAGGCTGCGAGTAGCCTTTAATAAGAAGCAGAGACAGGTAGTCTGTAGCTTGTCCTTTTAGAATTTTAAAACGAATTCTAAAATCTACTGGTATCCAGTTTTAGAGGGCAAAGAACACTCAATTGTATAGCCACATAGACCTAAAAGCGTCACACCAAGAATGCACTGGTGGGCACTCGTCAGTATCACTTCCCACTATTGTTTATCTGTATCATGACACAGTTCAATGTCTCTAATCCACCTGGCTGCCTTTTGCTTGGAATTTGGAACGTACATCATACCAGCATGCAAATTTGGCACACAGACAGTTCGGGGCGACTTTCTGCTTTACGTCAACCTTCCTTCTTTTTTTTACTCATACCTCACCTTTTGGGATTACTGCTAAAGTAGAATTTAGAGTAAAGTCACTTATTCATTGTTTTCTCTTCTTTTACTTTGTCATATTTTATCATGTTTTGGTTAGATTTATTGTTCCAAATCACACTTTCACTTATCTTCATGTTACACATAATATTAAAGCTGTATTGTAACTCGCCAGTCTTCAGTGTTATGTGTTGCCAACTTTAGGCAACACATAACCTGGAGAAGACTCCAGGATTATCTTCTCATTTTTTAAATGGCATTTTGGAACACTTTAAAAGGGTTTTTACTCAAGTTTACAAATAAGTGAAAAGGCATTTAAAAATCAGATTTTTTTGCCCTATCTATTTTATTTGTTCTGTCTCCCTCTGTGCCGTATAAACCTCTTTATTAAAGGTTTTATTCACTCTTTTTTATTACGCACTGCTATACTTGCAGAAACTAACATCCTCATTATTGCATGTGAGATGTTTGCTATTTTTGACACATGAATTTCCTCTGAACCCAGCCTGCATATCTTCTCATTGTGTTGATTTTACTAAACATTGCTTTAGGACATTTCTGACATGAGTTTCATTGTGTTAATAATTGTTGGCTCCTGGGCTGGGTAAGATTTATGGCTCTGGAGAGTGATAAGTAGTGTGAAAGTTTCTACATAGCCTTGTAATGTTCTGGTAGAAACTAGAAGTCACATCTTCTGTATTAGGACAATTGAATTCAAGTAATCGGGTCTGGATGTGGTGCAGTTTTATTTTTAAGAGCTAAAAGCCTTTGTAGACAAGTGAAGAACTCTTATAAAAGCTTTTTCTCGGCCATAGAAAGAGTCTTGCATTAACTGTTTGCTTTACTGACCATGAGGTGTCTGCAGCTCTTTAAAAATAGATGTTTAGATTAAGTTAAATAAAAGAACTTCTGTTCCATTTAAATACAGTTTTGATTTTAGCATTGCCGCATTTCTATAGAGGAACTATCCTTTTTTTGTGCTTGCACAATGAATATGTTTGAAAGGACTGGACAGAAGTGTTGCCAAGAAGCACAGTCTGCTCGGCCTTGAAAAAACTGTCCTTCCTTTTCACTGTTCCAATCAGCAAAATACAGCAGACAACCAGCTTTTCTAAAGAGCAGATGATGGGTGCACATATGCTTCCATTAAGACTTGAATGAGACCACTTCATTATTGTCGGCTCAACTTTTCAAATGTATTTTATTTCTCATAAAATATCCAGCTTATTTACTGTAGTATCGTCTATACAGACTTTATTGATTCCTATGAGTCCGGTTTTGAGGTCTTTGTTTAATCATTGGCTCTTGTCTAATCCATGTGTTGACACGTTTTCTTTTTAATCTCAAAAATTTAGGTAGATATTTGCTTCATCCTCCTTTTTTCTCATTGTTCCTCCGATTGGCGATAGAAGTGTATCTCCTCTGCCCGGTCTTCATCGTAGCCATGATGGTGTCCCCCTTCACTGCCTCCTCCTCCTCTTCCTCTGTCCTCCAGGCAGTGAATCCCCAGTTTCTTCTGCAGTTTCTCCTCCTGGAGGCGGAGCTCCATAGAGTCCACCAGGTCGTAGATGTTATCCAGGGACCACAAAGGTGATGGGAACCACGCCTTGACATCGCCGTCCTTTTCCACAACCACCATGCTGAAATAGTCCTCACTGATCTTTAGCTGTTCTCTCATATTGTTGACCATGTCAGAGGATAACGATTCAATCTCAGTCTGACTGCGACCTGAGGGAAGGATGACAGAGTGAAAGCTAAGTCATTCAAATTACACAACAAAGTGGAAAGGGAGAAAACAAAAACTAGGACAATTGTGAGGACAGTTCAACCTTAAAAGCCAAAGCAGAATTTCCAAAAACAGTTCCTCTATGCCGGCTCCAAACGCGAGACAATACCCATAGACTTCCGTGTTAAAATGCTCGACCACACAGTAGAAATAAGCATGTTTACAGCCTGGAACAAAAGCTGTATTGTTCTCTACAGCTAAATTTCCCCTTTATGATAACTGTACTGCCATTTAAATTGTTTTTGTATGTTTAAAGGGACAGTTAACCCCAAAGTCAAAATGCATATATTTTTATGTGGCCTGTATTGCTTTTTATCCATCTAGATTGTTTTTGGTGTAAGTTGCCCTGTTTTGAAGCCATCAGCTGTATAGATGTCTGTCTTCTCTTTACTATTATGGAACCATCACTTATCATGTGATGCCCAGATTGTCAAAATAATGTATTTGAGAACCTCAACAACAGTGTTTGTTTCCAGAAATCATAATCTGTTACTCCAAAAAAAAATAAAATAAAATAAAATAAAAATCTATAAACCTTGTTGTAAGCAGTTTAATGTGGGAACTATTTTTTTCTTTGCCAAACTGCACCTGCCAAACATATTACTGTGCAGACATTACTGTGCAGATGCATCTACCTCCGGCAAAAGGCTTGTGATAGTGACAAAATGACAGGGTGTAAACACTGAAGGTGTCCCCTCAGCTGCACACTTCCTTTGTTTGATTTGTTGGAGTCCACAAAATGGGTGACATCATGTTAACCACATCCACCTTTTCCAAAGACTCTGTTATTAAAATGTTCACCTTGATGTATGCAATATTGCTAATAATTTCTAAGGCATATGTTACATTACCACCCCATATACCTGGACTGCCCCAATGAGACTATGACTTACCATTTAAGGGAAATAACTCAACAGTTCCTGATGCTTTTTCTCCAGTTCCTGTCAGCTTTAGCATGGCAAAGTGGCGAATACCTGAGAAAAACATCCAAGAAGCTGCATTTTAGCAATAAGATATATAAAGGGTTTCATTTAGTACTGTAAATCAGATAATTAAAACAATCCATTACTGTACATATAAAGAAATGCATTTTATGTTGATGGACCCATTCAGCATGTCCAGCTGAGTTGGATAAGCGAAAGAAAATGGATGGATGAATGGATGTCTCTATTACTGCACATTTTTGTAAATGCATAACATTTTTTGATATTCATTGTGTGATTCTGCCTCTAAAGGCAAACAACAGTCTTGTTTTAGTCTGCCTGACTTGGCTGCAACACTTCCTTGTTGCTGGAGATATTATAAAAAACGTACCCAGGTGGCACTCCTGTCCTCTGAGAGCAGAGAGCTGCTGCTGGAAAATATAGTCATCCTCGGAGGGAGTAGAGATGAGCAGCAGTCTCCTCTTAGACATGAAACTAGACGTAAATTTAAAAAAACAAAAAAGGCGGATTTAATTTTGAACATCCCTCAGTTTCATTCAGTCATTACCCCACCTGCCTCACAAGAGTTTTCCCTCACTTTTTAAATACGAGACTATTTATGGTACACTTTAAGGTACATCATGCCATCACATATTGAGTTATGAAAACAAAAACAAATATGTACACCTTAAAAATAAACTTATGCACAGTAAGCAATATGGGTAAAGAAGAATTATTATATTATTTAACATCAGGGCAAAAAGCAGCAAATGCAGATTTTATCTGGAGAGACTGGGATTGGAGGTTGGACTGTGAAACCTTCAGAGATGCACAAAGAGATACACAAAGGCCACTGCTACCAATGTGCTTTTTTCACTGTTGGTAATTTAAGGTGATGGGGACATGCAGTATAAATGACAAGCAAAAAAGCTTAAAATATACACCAACACTGGAAACAAGGGAGACTTAAAATTTAAGCTTATTTTTAGTTTATTATATTTTTAGTGGATGGCGCACACTGTAATAATAAGTGATTAAAAATTTTACCTGAGCAGTGAATTTTCAACTACAGGCTGTTGCATGTCTCTAGAGCACACTGGTGGACTCTTTCTTTCCTTCTCCTTTTCTGAGTGCCTCGAGGGAAAGTTGTCAATGTGCTCAAACAAAGCCAGGCTTGATGGCGGTGCCTCAAAGACTCTCTGGGGGGATGGATAAGAGCAGATTAGACAACAAATGACATCTTGTCAGGAGTATTTTTACTCCCATAGTTCCATGGGATTACATCAGCAGCCTTTACGAGTCTTCATAAGCATCTAAACAATGGAAAGGAAAGTACATTGTGACACAGATGGATTATTAAAAGTTCTTTTCTTATTTGGTAAACATCAAAGTGCCATCTTTGCCTAACTAAATAATGGATTCCATTAAATATTTAAAATGAAATTCAAGGACTGCAACAGTTTTGTAATATGAGTGTGGAAGACATGTTGCCTTTTTTGCTTTAGCGAATGAAATTTTATTATATTGTGTCTGTAAACTTAACTGCTCCCAAGTGTGAATCAAAACAGTGTTGGAGAGAAGCTTGTTCAAAGCCAAATAAAAAGGACAAAAAAAACCTCAAGAAGCTTGGTGAGATTTTCTTACTTTGGGCTTGATGTCATAATCTGTGACAGTCATTGAAAAGAGGTCAGGGGATGAAAGGCCGAGTTCTGCTCTCAGCAGAGAGATGGGGCCTGAATCCAAGAACTGCTCCGTTTGGTCACTGAGTGGAGGCTCAGAGTCTGAAGCACACACATACAAAGCATATAAATCAATCTGTGTGCATAAATGTTGGAGAAAACACCACATACACGTTACAATGCATGCAACAAAAACAATAATTATGACCACCAAATCCTGCAGTGTTAAACCAGTATCTCTGAGCAATGTTTGACCTCAGCAGTCTTCAAAGACAATAAAGGGCTTATGTATTAGATTTCAGCTATATATCCTCAACAAGTTCTCTTGTGGATAAAGTCCTTTTGTGGCAAGGAGCTACTGTGATACCTGTTAAAATAGGCAAATAGGCAAACAAACCACTTACTACATAACACGGTAGTTACAAAATCACATGGTAACTTCCTGGTACACTAGATCAATAAATGCTCAGGAAATTTAACTCAGACGCACACCTGAGTTGGGCATGTTAAACCTTAATATGGATTCTGCCACTAAACCTCTACAGAGCTTGTTATTGTGTTCTAAGGAACAAAAGAAAAAAAGTCAAAGAGCATTTCCTTTCTTAGTGTCAATCTGCCTTTTGAAATGCCAACATCTGAAGCTCTAAAGGCTGATGGGAACTGATGCTATTAGCTGTGCTGCCAGAAAAAAACCGATTGTATGGGTTAGCTCCCTGATGTTGAATCCCAATGACTTTGTTGTTCTCCCTAATTATTATTTAGCATCATACTGAGACTGAATTTTGTGGTTTTGAGTGAATTTTCTCAACAAATATTAGATGGATTTCCATTAAATTTGGTTCAGTAAGGCCCCAGTTACACTGGCCTAGAGACTAGTCGGGGACCCATCTGGCAACCACTGGTTGCTAGGGGAAATTGGGAACTCCCTGGCTAGTGAGTGGTTGCTGGAGGTTCCTGGCAGTAGCTAGGCAAAACTGGTCGCAAGGAGTATATGGTGCTGCACCAAAATACTCCTTGCAGTTGCTTGGGTAGCTAGCAGGTTGCCGCAGTAACCTGTAGTTTTTGATGTTGGAGAGTGTTTACAGACAAGATGGTTTTTTTGCATGCAAACTGCTGCCACTGCAGCAATCTGCAAGTGACCGAAACAATCACAAGGGGGCTTTTAGTGCAGCACCCTCATTGCAACTAATTTCACTTAGCCACAGCAAGCGACTTCCACCAACCACTTGTTAACCAGTTGGGGAATACATATTTTTTTCTAGCAACCGGAGGTTGCCATGGAGTTTCCAACCAGTCTCTAGACCTACGTGACTGAGGCCTAATTTATGTCCTTCTGATGTTAACTTGCATCACCTCCTGTGCAGTTTCTGACCTTTCCAATGGTGTCACTGTTAAAATAATAACTTAACAAATGACATAGTCATGTACCAATATGGTATCATAAGGTAGTAAGGCTGAAAAATGGGTTGAAATATTATGCTAAGTCCACACACTCCAGCTCTTCACTTGAGGCTGGCTCCAAAAGCAATTAAATAATTATTTAATTAGCTTTCTCTGTGCACCGATAGACTGTATACCAAGATGGGAATGCCATTATTGCCAAACTCAAGGCTCCGAACCAGTGGATGACTGTTGTAAAGATTCTAGGTATTTTACTGTTAGCTATTTTTAGCAGCAAGATCTCACAGAGCCATTGTTTTTGTGGAAGCACCATATTTGCCTTTGGTCATGCTTGAGTGAAAAACAAACAAACATCTATTTGTTCAGTGTATTCTACAAACAGCTGTATTTTTAAAAACACCTATGGAGAGAACCTGACCAAATGATGGAATGGAAATATTCAAAGACACACACACACACTATAACTGTCAATTCACTTTCTACCTAAGTGGTGGTGCTTCAGCGTAAGTGTAGCTTCACTTCCTTGATACACAATGGTTGCCACTGTGATCTTCCTCACAGCGAGTTCACAGTGATGCTTCTCGTTCTCCTCGGTCTGCTGGATGTAAAGCGTTGCATCTCTGCTGGGCGTTGAGATCACCTCGTATGAGACAACACAAAAACATGAATATTGGTTGAGGTACTGAGGTACACCTGTCTAACGATTTTCATGCATTTATAATGTGGAGGCCTCTGCACAGCAAGATAAGGTCGATTCTGAGATGTAAAGGCAAAAGAGAAAAAAAATAGGCAAAGAGAAGTGCAAAGATTAGACAAAAGCTCTTACCATCAACCTTCTTTTCCCCTTTAAACTGTCCAAAAACTCCTTCAGTGCTGTTTTATCCTTCTCACTTCCCTCTCTGTTTGACTTTTTCCCCCTTCCTTTCCGTTTCTTTCCTTTCTTCCCTTTGCCTTTTTTCTTAGACCTCTGTTTTTCCTGTTTGTTTTCCTTTCCACTCTGCTCTGTTTTATCTCCATTGCTTTTCCCTCCATGTCTCTTCTTTCCTTCTTCCACAGATGGATGTCTGCTGCAATACAGCATAAAAAAATTTACTTTGATGTCCATCCAGCAGTAAAAACAGCATTTATGTGGTGTAAGGAGATGAGGAGGCATGACACCAGATGTGAACACAAATCAAAACATTCACAGGCACACTCTGTTTCAAAGTCTCACAAAGCATACAATCGTAGGAAGACATTACCTGTCTTTCTTGACTCCCTCATTGCCCCTTGAAACAGAGGGAGGACTTGTCACCCTT
>VVAS01113334.1:0-15701 GCA_015103295.1 Ptychochromis oligacanthus
AAAAGAAAAAACAATTTACATAAAATTAAAAAAAAAAAAAAAAAAAAAAAAAAAAAAAATTCCCCCCTGATCCTTGTATTGTGTTTTCTGGAAGTTGGATACTATTGAAAATTTTAAATTCTTCATTTAACAAGTACAGTACAGTGCATGATGGCTACTTGAGTCCATCTGAAGGGGGAAGGGGATGAAGGGATATGAAGTTATTTTGGGGCAAAAAGGTTTAGGAACCACTAAACTTAGTAGTCTGTATAACTAACTGTATAACACTATCTAATTAAGGCCTCACCCACACAGGCCTAGAGACCTCCAGAGACTAGGTAAAAATGTGTATTTCCTGACCGGTTGGCGAGTGGTTGCTGGAGGTTGTTGACTGTTGCTGGGTGAAATTGGTTCAAAGAGGGTGCTGCACCAAAAACCTCCTTGTGATTGCTGCGGTCGCCCGTAGTTTGCTTGTCTGCAAACGCTAACTAACCACCGAGTTGCACTGAAACTCGGAAGAAGTGCGACACAAACGGGAAATGGAGAACGTTGGCCTTACTGCTGCTGCTAATAATAGTAATAATAATAATGGTTACGCCACCGTTTTACATGCTTAATTGTGTCAGCAATTTACAGCATATAAAAGAAATGTGTGATTTCAATTTGACATAAATAGTGCTTTTCTAAAACATAACTATGCAAGATAATTTACCAAATATGGTGACAAATGCAAACCTCAGCACATAGGAGCAGCAGATTTACCACGAAACATCAGGAAGCGATTCCATCTGTGCTCTCGACTAATAACATTCATAATCAGTTGTTGCTTTGTGAGATCTTTATGGCACCGGATAGGATAATTACACAATAGACACTTATGATTTACAGTTACTGGAAATTGATTTCCCCTGTAGGTCAAATGTAGCTTTGATAACATCTCCAAAATTGTCTGATGTTATATCAAGAGTCATAACTTTCACAGTTTCTAATTTGTTTTCTCTGACAAACATTGAAAAGCAAAGGGGAACCTGAATATAAAATATACCAATTTTAAAAGTTACAGGTTCTAAAGGATTGAATTAGACTTGAAGATTTAAAAGTATGGATTTCTTGAAGTAAAATAAAGTTTGTTTATGTGTACGTATGTACTCAGGAAGTGAGCCCATTTCTGGTCTTGACTGGTAACATGCACAAAAGTTACTGCTTTATGAGCTCTTTATGACACAAGAGATGATAAATGAGATTAAAAAAAAGAAGACAAAAGTAACACTTGACAAACACAAAGTAAAGACAGTTATTGGCATCCAATTATCTGCTGTAGCTCTGATGATGCAGACTGACACCAACAAAGCTGATAAATGTGCTTCCCGTCAGACCATATAACTTCATGTTTAAACCTCGTGGCTTGTTTGTAAGAGTCAAACTGTGACTAAAAGGCATCACAGTTTGTTATGAACTGCGAAAGCAAACAAAATCTAAAACATACCAACTTTTTTTTTTACAAGTCCATAAGGAATGAATCTACACCCATCACTTCAAAGTCATGCTTTTGCAGCAATGAGCACACTGCATAAATTTGAGGTATGTTTCCTGCATGTGGGCTTAGAAAACCCACTGCTGTTATTTATTCCCCCTCTGTTTGTGGTTAAATGTCATGCATGCAGCAAGTTTAAAAATACCCAAAGTTTAAATGGTTAAAAGCTCACAGTAACACAGGAAGGCCAGTGAAAGGGCACACTCCTACATTTACATTGTGCTCCTGGACTACAGGTGTGAAAGTCCATTGTGTTTAATTATTTACCACCGAGCAGACATTTCCCACCTCTCCTCCCTTACGCTTCCTGAAAATTTACCACCCCCGCTCCCTCACATTTAAAAAAATGTCTTTTAAAAATAACATCCACCCCCTCCACTGTGTGACTGCGCCTTTTATTTAATCAGGCTGAGAGGATGGGTGGTAATATTAATTTAGCTGATTATATGTGCATTTACCTTACTGTACTTTATTTGAAGTAGGTGATTCTGGTCCCCACTTTATAAAGTTAATTGCAATGGCAGGTGTAGTTATAAAGAAAGTTGAGTAATGCTGCCTTGTAGCCCATATAAAAAATACACTCCACTTCCTCTAAACTCTGACCTGGCCTAAACCCTTGTATGTGGTATCCAAATCTGCGATGAGGGTAAAGATTTTGGCTTTGAGGGGACGGTAGCTTTTTAACATCCCCAGGCATCTGTTTTAAAGTAACTTAAAGCGGTTTTGGGTGCAGTTGCATATGCAATTTCTTTGGGGGTGTACATTACTTTATTAACTTGTACATTATTAAGAAATGTTGCTGTAGTAAATCAAAGAATCAGTCATTAAGAGCCAGAAAGGAGGAGGATTATTCCAGGATACGAGCACACCAAGATGGCGATGTGGAAAATGCTGAGCTTGAGATTTCATAATGGGACTTCACTAACCAAAGGATGCTGTCAGATGATGCTTTTTTTTATCTTTTCTGTGGGGATGAAATTGTTTTTGGAGCCAGCCCCAAGTGACCATTAGAAAAGCTGCAGTTTTTGTGACTTCCAAGTTGGCCCTGAAAGTTGCCGCTTGCTTAATCGGTAATTTTCTCCAGACTTCAGCTGAAGAGACTTTAAATGACGATTTCTTTGTCTCTCACGTAATAAAGGTGCTAGCTCTGTTTTTAGAACTGATATCGCAGGCGGTGAAAATGTGGTTTCCTTTTAAGACGCTAGTCATTTGTCACACGCAAACACAGAACACGCAACCATGCCTGTTTTCTGCATAGACACCAACATACAGATATATACACTCACAAGTTTCCCGCACAGCCCTCAGGCACATGTGCACCCCTGCAAAGTCAGTGTAATTAGAATTCAGCCAGCAAAGCCCCACTATCATAGTCATGTTTAATTCAGTGTGTGTGTGTGTGTGTGTGTGTGTGTGTGTGTGTGTGTGTGTGTAGAGTGCATGAAGGTGAAGAGACTAAAAAGACAGGACGCTAACAGACGGGACTTTTTGGAGGTTTATAAAAAGAAACAAGGGTGGGCAAGACTAAGAGCAGGTAGAGGACGCTGACTTTTATCAGCTGCACTATCTGTTTGAAATGCATCATTTTTCAGGGTTTTAACTGGCTCAAAATGGGCCTTTTGGGGGGTGACTGTGCATGTAAAACAACTGGTCTGCATAAAGTTAAGGCAATGAGGATGGTGTTTATAAGATGTGTATGCTTTTTACTGCTATTTCTGGCCATTTAATAAACAAAAATGTGTTTATAGATGAGTAAAACTGGTTAAAAGATATTTTATTATAAATCTGGTGATTTATTTATTTTTTTTTCCCCCCTTTTAAGAGGAAGGCCAGAGCCTCCGTTTATTCCTGGATTTATTTGTTTGTTTGTATTCCTAACTAAGCAGGGAAAATCTTTTTTAAAACCCACCAAGTCGTGATAACTGCACACTTTCACTTCTGCTTCCTTGATAATAAACGCAAAACACAAATGCTGGGAATCCGGAAATTTGGTTCTGGATGTAAATTTTATTCAAATTCTCTCTCCATGAAACCTGCATGTAATCCACCTGAATGTTCTCATGGTTAATAACTCCATGCTTGAGGCCCGAGGTGTGCTGTATGTAAATGATATTCCTGTAGCTTCTCTTAATAATTTGCCTTCCTGTTTACTCAATCAAAAGCAGTCTGTTTTTGCAGCCACTTTCGTCTTTCTCCGTCTCCGCTCTCCCCTTTCCCTCGGTCACATATTCATGGCGCCTGTCGCCAGGGCAACACGAGCCGTGGCCATTCAATCCTGTCATTAGGATTCCTGGATAAGGACACACACACACACACTCTCTCTCTCACTCGTTGTCCGTCTCGCGCACACACACACACACTTTGACGTCAGCGTTGATGTTGCAGATTGTGTAATTTGTAGGTAGGTGGAGGAGCTTTTGGACGTGACCCCCGTAAAACTGAAACACGGCCTAATAAAGACGTTTGAATGTCGAGCCGGTTCTGTAACCAGCAAAGTGAAATCTGTGTTTTTTGTGGGTGGAGACGCAAACAGCTCAGTGCTCTGATGTTTAAGAGTGGACTGTGCAAAGCAGAGGTCAGTTCTTCTTCCGTTCTCTTATTATATATTAAAGCCTGTAGCAGAAGTAAAACATTTTCTTGCATAAAGACCAAACCCGAACACCAGTTTTACAATCTTAAATCATAGTTCCCCTTTCGTTCAGTGTAAAGAAGTTTAAATACACATTTAATCCCTGAGATATCTTAAGAAAAATAAGTAAATTCAACAGTACGTCTTAGTTTTTGTACTGGCAGCTCATCGCCCGGACTTTGTCCTGTAATTTAAAAATATGGAAATTCACAGAAAATATGAATTTTTTACTGTGGAATCCTTAAAAACAGAACTTTATATAATAAATAGTGAAAACACAGGAACCTTACTTTTATTTTAATTAATATTAATAATAAAAAACACCTCAATTTCTGCCATTTAATGGTTTATCTATTACCTACTTACTGGTGTATGGCAGGCCATGGGTAATGTATTTGCCGGTAAGAAGGCTGTAAAACCGACAAAAATAGTTAAAAGTCCAAAATTTATGACCTCCTCCTTTGCACTTTTCACATTTTCTAAAGCCATCGCATTGGCTGGATTGGACCCCAGGCCATATGTTTGACACCCCTGTCTTAAATGTTACTTTTACCCTAGCCAAGGAGGTTATGTGAGTGCAGGGTTCCCTTAAATAGTCTAAAAAGTACTAAATTTGGTCATAAAATGTCATGACATGATATTGTCACAAAGTTGCTGCAGAGTTGTCGGCTTTACATCCATGATGTGAGTCTCCCGTTCCACCACATCCCAAAGTTGCTCTGCTAGATTGAGATGTGGTGACTGTGGAGGCCATTTGAATACAGTGAACTCATTGTCATGCTCCAGAAACCAGTTTGAGATGATCTGAGCTTTGTTTCTGCTATAAGCAGCCATCAGAAGATGGGTACACTGTGGTCATAAAGGGACGGACATGGTCTTCTCATCAGACCAGGTAACATTCTTCTAATCTTCTGTTGTCCAATTTTGGTGAGCCCATGTGTACTGGGCCTCAGTTCCCTGTTCTTACCTGACAGGAGTGGCACACGGTATGGTCTTCTGCTGCTTCAAGGTTCAGTGCGTTTATCTCTGAACGTTGTGGGTTCAGAGAATCTCTTCTGCATACTTTGGTTCTAACGAGTGGTTATTTGAATTAGTTTTGCTGTCGTATCAGCTTGAAGCAGTCTAGCCATTCTCCTCTGACCATCAACAAGACATTTTTGCTCAGAGAACAGCCGCTCACTGGATATTTTCTCTTGGTTCAGACCATTCTCTGTAAACCCTAGAGATGGTTGTGTGTGAAAATTCCAGTAGATCAGCAGTTTCTGAAATACTCAGACCAGCCCATCAGGCACCAACAACCATGCCACATTCAAAGTCACTTAAATGACCTGTCTTCTCCATTGTGATGCTCAATTTGAACTTCAGCAGGTCATGTCTACATGCCTAAATGCATTGAGTTGCTGCCATGTGATTGGCTAACATTTGCGCTAACGAGCAGTTAAACAGGCGTCCCTAATGAAGTGATCTGTGAGTGTATTTACTTTTGAGAAGTCTTAAATTTTAAACTTGTCCCAAAACACAAATACAACTGTCACACACTACATTCAAGATACATATCAAGAACAATGCTGCTGCACTGATGACAGAGGGTCCTACGCATGATGCATTAGCACTATTTCTTCGTCGAACAATGACATTCAAGCCGATGTTTCCTGAATCAGGACGGGTAAAGTAATTTATTTATGATACGGAGAGATAAAACAGCACACACTGGTAGAGTTGGAGTTCTTCTTTTATGGAAATTGTGTTAATTTCTTCTTCTTTACGTCATAAAAAAGTCTTAAGTCTTGGCAGATCATAACTTATGATTAATTTAAGATAAATTTTTGGAGTTGATCAAAGTGAGATTTATGGGTTAGTGAGGTGTGCCATGCCTTAAGCCAGAGTTTTCACTTCACTTATGCTGAACACATAATCTAATCTGGAGCAGGTTGTCTTCAAATGGGTGGAAAGTGCAGCATTCTGCCTGTCCACTTTCCATTTGTGGTGATTTATTTATTTTTGTGGGCATTTTTTGTGGTTGTTATAAATAATGACCCAAATAAATAATAATTTTCACAATAGTTACTCATTAAATTTAGTCGCTGAAGCTGTATTTAGAAGGTTATATGGAGAAAAGGGTCAGCGGGGGGAAAAAAAAAACAACTTAACTGTTACACCCACACATGGTCAACAGTTTATTTTTAACGATGCAGAACTTTGCTGTTAGCCAAAGCCCTGGATGTGCATATCGGTCACCTTTTCTGGCTGTGTGATATCTTTGTCATGTGCCACTTTGTAAATGGGTCAATCTCTGACTCATCTCCGATCCCAGAGTTCACTAAAACAATGGCCTTATCACGGTCTAAAATCCAACTGACTGTAGAGCTACTCAGCTCAACTGCAACGCACCTACTCGCTTTTCTAACCATAAACCGGATGCCGGATCTGTTCCCTTAAAAGGAATTATTTAACCATGATTTGAATTTTAACCTTCACAAGACTGAGTGGGGTCACGCATGTATACCTTCTAAATAAATACTTGTCAAACCCAAGGGGAGCTGCTGGAGACGAGCAAAAGAGCTGCAAGAGGCAAGTTCGCAACCCCCGGGTTAAAGGTTAAAAAGACTAAGAATGAAAGATTTCTAAAAAATGGGGGAAAACAAGTGATTCTCATCTAATCTATATCTTCACTTGACAAATGTCCGTCACGCTGTCATGTGCTTTGTCTTGATTGTGGCTTTTCGGACACGCCCGGCCATCAGTACTTTCGCACGAGAGTCCAGAAGAGAGCTTTAAATGGCCTGAATGCTCCCACAATGACTGTGTTTTCGTGCGCTGACAGGTTTCGATCTCCACCCTGCTGGTGTCACCTTACATATAAAGTGCGTGCAATTATGTTTGAGTGTGCCACGTCACTGAAATGAACAAAAGCATTCTTGGATGGAGCAGAGTGTTATTAAAATGATCTGAGGCTGATCAATAAGAGCCGTTGATGGGGGGAAATTTAAGAAATGTGTCCCTTCTTTCATCTCGTTTCTTATCTGTCAGATAATCCAACACTGATAATGCAGGGAGGATTAAATACACACACGCACTCTCACACACACACACACACACACACACACACACACACACAAGGCTACAAAGGGCATACTATTACACAGTGACTCACTTAGTCTTGAGACATGGCAGTGTAAATACTGATTTTCACATTTGGCTCTGTTTGCTGCCCACACTGCCAGCCCGAGCTTTGAGCATCAGCCACCTACACACGAGTTTCCACATTTGTATCAGTGTTGTCATCACTGATGATCACTTGAAGCACTTCCACAGAAACGCCAGAGTGAATCCACCTCATATGTGATGAGAAATCTACACGCCTACACAAGAACCCGCACATACTACCGAAATACTTTAGGCCACTGGGTATCCCAAAGGTTTAATATTTGGGTCAGAGCTGGCTGGACGCTGCATCCAACACGTTCATTTATTTGCTGTCTCTGCTGTAAAATTATTGAAGGTAATTTGCTGCTGGGTGGTGTTGGCATTCAGCAAAATGACTCCTAATTTCTGCACAGAGGTTTGGGTATTGCAGCAACATTAGCTAATGATTAAAAAATGTACAGTGTGTTGCATTTTTCATATATTAAATTAAAAGCTTGTAGAGCGATTTCTGTTTTCTGGGGAAAATGACTGTATTAGAAAATAATATGGGGCCTTATTTGGAGGAACCTGGTATCAAAATGTAGGTAAAAAAAGGAAAACAGATCCAGGGTACCAATGCTTGTTTCTGTTCCTCTGTCATACAATACTGTGCAAAAGTCTTGAGCCTCAGAGGGTTACTTGTGATGCAGAAAGATGAAATGGGACACATTGCTAGAGTTGGTGGTGTTCTGCTGTGCAAATGGTGTTAATTTTTCCTTGTTAAGGTCTTAAAAAATCTCAGAAAGTCTTGCAATTGAGTTTGAAAAATGTGCATGAACCCTGACAGTATTAACAGCAAGTTTGGTGTAATGTCTTATTAAAGGGTCTGTATTCAAAGCTAGTTAAGTAGAATAGTTCCTGTAGGAATGTGAAAATGCAATTACCCTCTGATTGATAATGATGCACCCAATGCTTTCTGTTTTTTCTAGTTGGTTCGTATCCTAACCAGCAGAGTGGAGAGGTACACCACATGATTTGTTGATTAGACATTGTTATCCCTCTTCTGGTGTTAATGCCGCTGCAGCTAAACTCTTCAGCTGGTTCATTGTGGTGCTGTTCTAATATTATCTACCTGGCTGGAGATTAGCTCTAATCAGGCACCAGGTCAGTCTGCTCCCAGCAGCTGTGCGTGTGTGTAGTCCGTTTGGCGGACATCAGCGTGCCACATTAGGTCCAGATGATTTGATTTATGTGTAATTTCATGGACAAAAGGTATCAAGTCCTTTCCTACACGTACTGTAAGTGAGCAGGTGCACGCTCAATACCAACATGACTGCACACCACGGCTTCCTACGCCACCTGGAAACACTGAGATAAGAAAGGCACACCATGTAAATACAAACACACACATCATTAATAGAGCTGCACTATTATGCTGCAGCTTTACTGTAACTCAGCAGCTTTCCAGTTCATCCTGTGCGGCCAGGACAGCTCCACTCTGTGTGTCCATTCAGCAAGAGCCACCTTTCACTAAACGAGGACACGCCATGCTGGGTGGCCTGGAAAAAATGCGTGGCACTGCTCCCATCTCGCCCATTGGCCGAGGCACAATCATAAAGCCATAATCTCATCAGCTGGCTCGCCTCTTCCTTTTCTCCCTTACTTCTTCTTTTGTCTGTCTTTCCCTCGTGTCTGTTTATGCCTCTTAAAGCATGAACAACAAAAACACAGCTGATGAAACTCAGGGTGAAAGAAACTTGTGGAAAAAAAATATTATTTTATTCAGCTCTAAAATTGTTTTTCAGAGCAAGAAAAACATCTACCATACTGATGAAATGATTTGACTTTCTTCCTCAACAGTATGATTGTGTTGCAAGGTTTTCTTTCTCTTAACTCCACAGAAAATACATCTAAAAAGCAAAGAAAGAAATACCTTTTTTACTCTAACCCAGTTCCTCACTCGTTCTTTATTCTAAAAACCTTTTGCCTCTCAGATTGTTTATTACAATCTGACACATTGTCCCATATTTATGGACCGTTGCTTACTCAGTTCAGATCAATCAGTAACTTTGCTCGTAAAAACACGTCAATTGACTTTTGCTCTCAAGACCCACAGCGTCTAAATGAAAGCAGATCAGCCTTCCAGGAAATATTTGTCGTGATTAAGTTCAAGTATTGGTTCAAAAAAATGCTTATCACGCACACAGTTCTTTACATTTGTGTCCCCATGCTCTAAATCATGTATAAACACACTTCGTAGCTACGACATTAAAACCACCTGTCTAATATAGTGTAGGTGTTCAGCTGAGCAAGGTCCCCGTTTTGAAGTCTTGAGATGAGTGTTTTCGCCATCGTCATCTTGCTGTTTTGAAACCACAAGTAACGCAAGTTGTTACACACATAATCACAGGTTGTTATCCAGTGAGTGCAATCTGGATGACCCTCATTCTGACATTTAAGTGGGATTTATATTAATGCGTACCTGATGTCTACCTCCCTAGAAATGTAACTACACGTCACGTGATTTAACCTGCTCTCATCTGTGAAGAGTGCTCTCTGGCGAATGCCAATCAAGCTGCTAGGTGCTGGGCTGTGAGCACAGGTCCCACTAAAGGATGCAGGTACCTCATACCACCCCCATGGAGTCTGATTCTGACAGTTTGGACTACTCACTAGTGTCACAGGTGAATCAATAAAGTTGGCCAACATACTTTTTTACTGCCTCCAGGCCATTGGGCCATTGGTTAAGTTGAACCCTGAGCCCCTGAGACCCTGAGACCCTGAGCCCCTGAGCCAGACACCCAAGCGAGTGTAAACCCAGTCTAGATGGGTACCTCAAACGGCTTGCCCACAGATGATTTTTGGGTTTCTTTCTTTAATGTTGTGTGGTCTCTACCTTACAATATAAAGTGCCTCAAGACAACTTTTATTGTGACTTTAAGCTACATATATAAATGCAGAACATTACACTGTATATCAAAAATAAATGAGAGAGTATGATATGCTGCATTAAACGACCACTTAAATAATAATAAATATAAAAAGTAACCTTCTAAAACAATGAAAAATAGTGTCTTTCTAAAGGTATCGCTCACATACTGCAATACCTGTTAAAATGCTTGTAAGTCTAAATCAGTGTCCTGTTTATATGGCGTCCTGTTTGGAAACCCTGTAGTGAACAAGGACAGCAGGCCTGAGTCTGGCCCATGCTGGCCTGTCCCACAGCCCGAGGACAGAAGACAAATCACTTCTGCCTACATGATGCAGCCTTTTATCATAGAAAAAAAGAGCCACACAGCTAGCTGCAGCAGGAAGGGAGTGGTCCCTAAACAAACATCCCAGTTAAGTTGTGATTTTTATAAAATTGCACCGATTTTCGTTCCTCTTTCTTTTCTCCTGTTTGGATTGATGCTGCAGCTAAACAGCAAGTCAGAGAGAGGATACGGAGTAAGGCGTTGCAGAGGAGTCTCATCTAACAGGAGAGTCTCATGTGAGAAGAGGCGAGACAAAAGAAAAGTGAAAGACTGTGAAAGGGGAAGCGAGCCTGATTTATTGATGGGACGTTCTTTTGGCGTCCAGAGACTTCCTCTAAGACAGGATGCCAGTTTAGCAATGAAACACTTTTTTTTGTGGAGTAAGATTTAACAGAGGAACAGAGGTTTTGGGGCTAAAAATAAGAGATTTCTGGGAGTGAGGGCCCTTTTTAGAGATGTTAACACTGTGTCAAAAG
The DNA here is from genome assembly GCA_015103295.1 of Ptychochromis oligacanthus. NCBI lineage: Eukaryota > Metazoa > Chordata > Actinopteri > Cichliformes > Cichlidae > Ptychochromis > Ptychochromis oligacanthus. Next base: position 10,999 of record VVAS01113334.1, read on the forward strand.
ACTGCGCATACACAGGATTTCACTGGGACTGTGGATTCTGGTTTTACTACTGCTGAATACTAATGTTTTTTTCCTGGCTGTCGGGAGGAAAATGTGGAAAAACAGTACTTATATTTAGTTGGAAACTCACTGACCGAAAACATGATCTGTCAGGGTTGAAACCATAGACTATATATAAAAGATGGACATAGCTTCCAGGTCTAAAGTGAATTAAACTGGCATTATTTCTAATAACCAGCAGGGGGCGACTGATCTAGTTGTAAAAAGCGATTTGGCTGCATAGAAGAAACTTGGAAAAACAAAACAAAAAATTAAAAACATTACTTTCGTCAGTTGATAGGTGAAACCGTGTCCTTTACGTGACATGAATACCAATGTGAGTTGTAAAATATGCACCCTTCTCACAGAGATCATTATCTAAATACATGTTGTTATTTTTTATTTGCTTTTTATTAGCCTTAATCAGATATTAGCAACTATTAAATCATCAGAATATGATAGTGGACTTCCTGTAGAGATAAGTGCAGAAGCTGATCAAACATTTACAGTGTGGTCTGTTAAACCTCAACTGTTAAAACTGCCTTCTAAACTTAGATTTAGAAGGTGATTTCTCATAGATACTAGTGTAGCTGTTCTCACACAGGAGAATCAGGTCGGGATATTTGGCCTCATTCACAAACTTTGATCAGCATTTTCTTACTTGATTTTGTTTTTCTACTGTGCATACAAATTTATAACTACACACCAGTTTTCATAACCAGTGTTAACATCAAAATTCTCTAAGGATTTAAACACAGAACAATAAGGAATTAAATGAAATGTAAACCTTTAAATACAGTATAACCTTTTTGAGATTCCTAACTCTAATAGGCAGCTCTTCCTCTGAGGTGTGATCATACCTCAGTTTTTGGTGCTTAGCAAATAAAACCACATTCATTAAAGACTTCTGCCTTTGCTGGATGTCATCACTGATATCCTCACTTTTGGCAGTAACCCACTTATGGATTTTTTTGCTTCCTTCTATTTAATTATGTCTTTTTCTATCTTTTTTTGCATCAATTTCTTTTTTACCTGAGCCATAGTGTATAAAAGGGTAATTTCTGTGGTAGCATACACTAGAAGGATCAAGCTGTTTTTCTACCCAGATGTCTAGAAATCGACTGTATTGTATATATTGTGTCAGTGCTCATCTGTATTATGGGAACTGTACTCTTGGCTACTCTAAGGGACTGAAGAAGAACTGTGTGATTTCTTCAATGACTTAATTGTATTGATGTCCTGGATTGGTGGATATATTTCAATTTGTAATGTTGTGGAAGAAAGAACAAAAAACTACTTAACTAGTTTCTTTGTTAATAAGTCAATAATTAATGGTAATAGGTTCATAATTAACTGTTAACGCCATAGTTAACTGGTAATATGTCTCTTTAATAAGTCCATAATTAACTGGTAACTCTATGGTTAACTATAATAACTTGATAGTTAAATAGTAATATGTCCATAGTTAATGTTAAATAGTCATAGTTAACTGGTATCAATACAATAGTTAACTGGTAATATGTCCATAGTTAATTGTAATAAGCTCATAGTTAAATATTAATAAGTCCATAGTAACTTTTAATAATGCAGTAGTTAAGTATTAATAGGTCCATAGTTAATGCTTAAATAATTCATAGTTAAGTGTTAATAACTCCATGGTTATCTATTAGTAAGTCCATAATTCTCTGGCAATAAGTCCATCAGCCCAAGCTGATCCCAAATAAGTAAGGAAATTTGGGATCAGCTTGGGCGTGCTGTTCGTGCCAGAATGACCAACACAACCATATTGGCTGACTTGCAACAAATGCTGGTTGAAGAATGGGATGCCATCCCACAGCAGTGTGTGACCAGCATGAGGAGTTGGTGCCAGGCTGTTGTGTTTCTTCCACATGCTACTGAGGCCCCAGTTTGTTAAATTAATAAATTGTTAAATTAGCAATATGTCTTGTTTCTTCAGACTTCAATCATCCAATCCAATAAATGACACCAAACAAGAGTCAATTGAGATTTATTTCCAAGAAGCATTGTTACAACAAAGAAATAATCAACCAAACACAAATTTCCTTACTTCTTGTCCTAAGTTTATTAATCTTAGTAAGAAAGTGTTTGTGCTATAGATCTGGTAGCTGCAACAAGTATAATTAACTGTTAATAAATGCATAATAAAGAGTGTTAATCAGGAAACAAAACAAAGCTTAGTAAAGGTTTAACATAAGTAATTTAATTAAATACTTCTATAGCACTAACTCATGAAATGTTAACAAGCATCTAACGATGACTTATTACCATTACACTTCTGCTTATCATATATGTAAAACCATCCATTGAGTTTCGAAAAATCGACTCCCCCCTCAAATGCCTCACAGTGGTCTGGTCCACTGCCTACCTCTCCTGAACTCCTTCACTTTGCACAGGTGAACTTAAAACAAGGGATGTGTAACAACTTGTTCAGCTAATTTACTACTAAACAGAACAAAACATATTTATGGTTATAACCAGATTGAATTTTATTAGTTTCATTACCTCACAGTTGAATCTTGTGCTTCGTTGCGGTTGTATTGTTACAGGGCAGCCGCATCTTCTAACACGTTAATGAATGCAGGAGGTCTGTCCACACTTAAATTCATAATAATTTTCAACTAATTTGCAAGTGGTTTGGTATTTATTAAAATGGGAGCGCCTTCTATCCCCTGTTCCACCCCACTTGAAAAATCTTGGATATGTCCCTGCCACTATCAATTACAGAGAGGTCATAAAGGGTTTAGGGGGAAAAGAAAGCATAACATAAGCATTACATTTCGAAATATAGGTTAGCTGTGAGCTCTGAATGGTCGGGGGCGGCCTTGTGATGGAGATTAGGGCAGATTTAGATCACGGCCTGCAGAGTCGAAGGAGCCAGGTACAGCAGGTTAAGAGCAGTCAGTTGACTGCCTCGGGGAAGACATGGACAAACCTGCTGTTTTATATATATATATATGTGTGTGTGTGTGTGTGTGTGTGTATCAGTTGTGATCTCCATGGAAACTCAGGAGGAAAAAACACAAGCTTTTTGAGTTTGGAACGCCTACATGTAGACAGATGACATGAATAGTAACTTATTATAAACCACTTATGGTTTTTCTGCCAACTTGAAAATAAACCCCTCAGGAAGAGAGCTGCACACTTTACTCTAAAAAAAAAAAAATGCTATGCAATAGATTTGTAGTGATGGGAAATTGTTGTTTCTTTGCGTATGTTTTGCACTTTCTAATTCCCATCATCTTACTGTAACAGAAGACATTTTGCAGCTGTTTGGTTTTATTTAATCTTTTTTTTTTTTGTGACCTAGGCTTTTATCTGGAGCCGCAATTTACATATTTCACATGAATACCTCACATGCAGGCAGTAGCGTGTGTGAATGTGTGTGTGTTGCTGCTAATAAACACAAAATGCTTAAAATCAGCCTGAGGAGCTGAGCTAATGTTGATAAATAATCAAATAGATGAGTCACCTTAAATATCAAATAGTCAGTGAATAACAGGTGTGTTTGTGAACCCATCGCCATACGTATAGAGCAGAGCAGAGCAGTGAACCTGGGTGAAGCCCAGCAGCAAAATCTGAGACTGAAAAAGGCAGAAGTGCCAAAAACTGCAGTTCCTCTAGTGGCCACTTGAGGTTGGCTCCAAAAGCAAGTCAGTCCCCTTAGATTCCCATGCAAAAATGCCCAACTTAGCAGTAGGAATTAACATACATGGTCAAAACATGTTGCTGTTTCGGGGTAATTTCCCCCTTTATAACAACTGCACGGGGGTTGAATTGTTTTATAACTCACCCACTTGGGTTTTGAAGGCCTAAAGTTAGGGGTGTGGCCGGTTTGATTGAAAGGTGTGCTGACACAGACAGCTGTAGGTGATTTGCTGTCTGTCCCACAGACAATATAAAAGATTAACTTCACTTCAGGGTCTGAAAAGTAAAGCCAAAATGACATTCACGCTGTAGTTTCAGGTCATTTTGTAAATTGTGGTCATTATTAGAGTCAGAAAGGAGGATTATATAGCTAATGGGCTAACGTTTGGTCAGTCACAAGTCCTTAGCCAGTGAGCGAGTGGTTTCTCCCTCGCTCGTGATGTTCGGTTTTAAAACACTAGGATGGCTATGGTGAAAATTCGAGGCTTCATAAACTTTACTAACCAACAGGTGATGTCATAGTGGCTTCGACCATCTTTTATATACAGTCTATCAGAGAAACACTTTCAGCCAAAATGTCTTGATGCATGCTCAATCATCCAGGTAAGGAAATCCCAGAAACCCCAAAACACCCTATGCCAAAAATTGGTCCACCCCAAGGATCGGGTCCCCAGGCACAAACAGAGTAATATAGTGTACGCTGTTAAGTGCCAAGAGGATTGCCGTGACTTATACATCGGGGAAACCAAACAACCTCTGGCTAAGCGGATGGCACAACATAGAAGAGCTACCTCGTCAGGGCAGGACTCCGCAGTCTATTTACATCTGCAGGCCAGTGGACACTCTTTCAATGATGAGGATGTGCGCATCCTGGACAGGGAGGAACGCTGGTTTGAGCGCGGAGTCAAGGAGGCCATTTACGTGAAAAGGGAACGACCATCACTGAACCGAGGAGGGGGCCTTAGAGTACATCTTTCATCATCTTACAATGCTGTGAT
>VVAS01113337.1:0-10540 GCA_015103295.1 Ptychochromis oligacanthus
TGGTGCGGTGGTTAGCACTGCTGCCTCACAGCAAGAAGGTCCTGGGTTCGAATCACCTTTCTGTGTGGAGTTTGCATGTTCTCCCCGTGTCTGCGTGGGTTCTCTCCGGGAACTCCGGCTTCCTCCCACAGTCCAAAGACATCCAATTGGTGTTAATTGGTGATTCGAAATTGGCCGTAGGTGTGAATGTGAGTGTGAATGGTTGTTTGTCTCTCTGTGTTAGTCCTGCGACAGACTGGCGACCTGTCCAGGGTGTACCCCGCCTCTCGCCCTATGACGGCTGGGATAGGCTCCAGCCCCCCCGCGACCCTGAGTTGGATAAGCGGTAGAAAATGGATGGATGGATGGATAAACATGAGAGCAGACTTTGTGGACAAGAAGTCAAACTGTATGGACTCTTGATGCTGCAGTGTGCTTTGTATTTGTATTTGTATCACACTGGCCCTCTGACACTTATTTCAGTGACAAAAAAACTAAACAAAACAACAAAAACCCCTCCATATAATGAATTCATCTACTACTGTATGTTCACTCAGGTGTATGAGTAAGTGAGCCAGTCAGAGTGTTTGAAATACAGAAAATCTTTATTCGTGTTCTGTATGCCTCCTTCGAAATTGTTCAGCAAATGAAGCCACGTTGCACACAGAGTCAGTTTAGCGTGAGCGCTCTGAACGGCAAAAGGCTGGGATCACACCTTGAAACATACCACGCACTCATACACAGGCACATATAATTGTAAGAGCATGAGAAAACATGTGGAGGATAGTTGTGCACACCAAGGTGAGCCAACTTATCTCACCTCTGAAACTTGACATTTAGGGAAGGTGATAATGCAGACGAATGAACAAGTACTAAACAAGGACATATAAAGTATGACTGCTCTGTGATTGTAGGTCCTAAATTTTATTCCACTAAATTAAATCCCACAGGGAGTTTTAAATACTTCAGAGGTAATTGGTGACCTGTTTTTCACACAGATGTTTCCTTTACCAGTAAATCACTATCCACATATAGTACAGAATAAGGCCCCCTCTTTCTTAACGGATGGACTGGCTTCCAACATTGTGACTTGCTTCTTGCTTTTTGCTTTATGTAACCTCAGTAGACGCTGACAGGGCCCCGCAGCTGAGAGCACGTCCACTGTGTTCCCCACTTACAGTTACATAACTGTTTACTACACTGTGGCATTGACGAAAGCCAAAAACTTCTTTGAGGACAGAGCTCCTTTAAGGCGTCTTAATATAGCTGTCACTTCTTACCCAAAATAGCATAAGAGGCTGGCAATAAATAAAAAAGAAAAAGAAAGAAAAAAAAAGAAAAAGAAACTATACACATCTCACAGAGAAACACAGTATGAGATTTGCTCGGTAACATTCTGTTGTCCAAATGGAGAGGCAAATAAATAAAATAAATGAGGCTGCACTGTCAGTACAGTACACCTAACAGTTATCATACAAACCATAAATTCAATAGCTGAAGAAGCCAATATGCAAGGCACAAAAACTGGCTAAGATCTTAATCAAGGGAAGCATTTAAAAAATATCAGGTTGTCTTTTCTGAATATAATACAGAACAGATGATACAAAAGGGAATTGCAGCTGAATCCCAGCATTCAGAATATGACCCTAATGGACTTGAATTAAAAATTTTCCCCCCACAGGGGCCCAAAGCCTCAACAGAAAAGAGTTGAGGACCATGCCACTTTTCTGTATCAGGACTTGTATCACTGCTTGCTTAGAATTACAATCGCAAATTCAGTGCCTAAAAACACAACATAATAAGAGTCTGAAGAAGACCGGATAATTGGGATTCAGCTGTAAAACTGTGCTTTAGGGAACACAATAATAGTGTGTTAGATTTTCGCTCTATAGTATTATAAATCATTGTTCAAACAGCCAAATGTTTTCAAACCTGTAATATTTTGCCATCAGCTGGCTGTTTATTTTAACATTAAAGGGGTACACCAGTGAACTATATCGTCTTACAGTCTGATCGTATTTCTTTCTTTCTAACCCTAACCCCATTCTGTAATAAACACGTGGTGCAACCACAGTTACGCGACTCTGCTGATAAAAATCAAAGCTACCTAATCTAATTTGGCAAATTTCCTCTTCTGGGTAGTCTCCTTGGGCAGCACTACAAACACTTCCAGCATGGCTGCTATTTTTATATTGCTCCCTTTCTGGCCCAAGCACTTGTGTGTCTGTGATGCGCACTGGATCTCCTCCAGTGTGCCAAAACAGAAACCCTTCAATTGACTGAAGATTGCGTTGGTGGCTTGTAAAAAAAAAAAACAAGGCATTTTCAGGGGCAGTGTGACTCTAAAGTTCTGGTGGTTTGCACCAAATGTTCTACCACTCACACCTCAGGAGAACTCTGTGTTGATAGTCTGAGTCTAGGGGATGAATTCATGCTGCACAAGCCCTGTGACTGTCAAAAAACAAAGCAACAAGCATGGTCCTGATGTGCCACCTTAGGACTTGTGGACTCTTATTTTGAAGACTGCTGTTTGCTCTCTGGGTCGTAGCCAGAAACCCAGCGCTTATCCCCAGTGTTGTTGGGTCAATGCGACACAGAAATGTATGTTTCCGCTCTAAAGTCCATGGTGAAAAGCAGTCAGAACATCAGAATACAAAGCGATGTAAAAACAGCACCCATGCTGGAAGTGGCTCAGACGTGCACGAGGAGATGACCTTGACATGTAAAAAGCCCAAATTTAAACCAGGTATGTTTCTTTTATTTACTTATGGGCAGAGTTGTGAGGCTTCATGATCGCACCATCAGATGTAATCCCCAAATTCAGGTAATCTTAACCGCAGTATGACATCTTCAGGCTCCTGTCTTGATATCTAAAATCAGTGGAGTGCCCCTTTAAATGTTCTTAATAACAGAAACATTTACAGTATGTCAGTAGCAACATTTTGTAAACTTTGGACCGTCTTGGTCACTGGCCAAAGACACTACGGTCCAAATGTGCGTTTTAACAGCGTACTGATTTCATACTCATCAAAGGCTATTTACTGATGCTGGAAGGAGTTAATAAATAATATCTACTCATCTACTATTTTTAAGTGCAGAAATACAAACTCTACTGGAGGTCTGTAACTATGTATCATCATGTAATACAATCTTTATTCAGTTATTGAAAAGTTATTCAGGGACTACAGTTGAAAATTAGACTTTAGCTATATCTGGTACAATATGTTTAGTGTGCACTGTCCCTGCTAAATAAACTAAATAAATTAAAAAACATACCTCTAAGTCAGAATCAGGCACTATGTAATTTGACTGTGGCTTGGTTTAATGTCAAGGGCTATCTAAGTTAAACTGATTAGCTAGCCTCCTGATATGTACCGTAACATTTTCATACAAATGTAAACATTCAATGATATTGCACTCACACAGCATACTTACATACAGAAGAATACACATATTTTTTATACTCATAAAGTGCTTGGATGTAAAAAATAATTGAGTGGGGAAACATTTCTCGCCATTCATATGTCAAATTTTAGACAAAAATTCAGCTTCCACAGCAAAATGAAACCACGGTTTTGCCTGTAAGCTATAAACACAATGAGCTACCTGAAGCAAAATAATGCATCCAAATGCTGTGTTTTGGTTTCAGTGTTTTTATCCCAAAAAATGTCAGTCAAACAATCTTCCCGTGCTCTCGTGCCTGCACAACAAAAACAAAAAAAAGAAAAGAGAGAGAAAAGCATACAAATTACCAGCTAAAAACAGCAACTTATTTTCTGCATTTAGATTGAAAGCATTTTTCTCTTGCACAACATTTCTCAATACGAATGAATCGGTCATATGTTATCTGTTCCTGTGGAAGATGAAATAAAAAAGCATTCTCTCATGAGACTATTTCTCCTGCACACCATCGGGCCTCAGAGGAGCTGAAAACACTTGAATTAAAATTGGATAATACACAGCTGCAGTGCAGATATATTGCACATCTCTCTTCATCCATTTAAATCCCCATCCATTTACACTTCCCTCCATCAGTCCATTTGCACATCTATTGATTCTCCCATCCCTCTTCCTCTCCCTCACACTGACCTTGTCACTGCTGGTGGAGTGTGTTGGGTGTGTTTCTCCAGACTCCAGGCTCAGAACAGACAGACCGGAGTCTATCAGTTCTTCTGTGGAAACAAAGTCGTGATTAGCTCACTTATACCATCCACACATATTGTCAGAAAAGTCAGGCTCACTGAAGTTATCGCATACCTGTGTTTGCGTTACTGATGCTGCACTTGGAAAGCTCTACAGGCTGGTCCTCGTGTAGAGGGGCACAGGCTTTTTCATCAGGGAGGGAGCTGGGAGCTGCGGGGGGGTCGCTGTCTTTTTTACTGCAGTCAGTTTCAGACACCTGCTGCTGTGCAAGAGAAGGTGCAGCTGGACCACCTCCTTTATCCTGAAGACTTCCATCATCTTGCTTGGCACTCTCAAGAGGCTGCCGTGGCCTCTGCACTTCATGCTTGTTCTTTTTAGGTGAGGATGTTTTCAAAGAGCTGGGACCTCTGGATTCTGAGTCTTGAGAGCCTGTGGTTTCCCTTACGTGAGCCCCCTGGATGAGTTCCTCAGAGAAGCGTACTTTCTTCTCCAAACCTCGAGGGGACGAGGCCTCTGCCTTCCCCTGAGTCGGGGTGTCCTCTCTTAGTACAGCGGCTGACACCGTGGCTGCCGATTCGCTCACTTCCTCGGGTGTACTCAGCGAACCTGGGCTCGGTGACAGCTTTGCTTTTGTGTCCTGATCTTTCAGGTCATCTGCATCAGCATCTGTGAGGGCGTCAAGTTCCTCAAGGAATTCCTCCAGTGTTGTGTCAGGCGTCTAAGAGATGAGATAAGAGCAACAAACAGGAGTGTTTTTTCTAACTGAATGTCTTTTATTAGTCATTTTATAGTAACTAGCTAACACAGTAAGTACCTAACACAGGTTTGACCTCTCACCTGTAGGTTCTCTCCTCCATCATTTGCCTGCCATCTGAAAAAAAAAAGAAGAGATAATCAGAAACAACATAAAAGCACTGGGCTGTGAATCTCTTTTTCTTTTGCCAGTAACAGTGTGCTGTAACATTGTATACACCAATCAGCCACAACAGTAAAACATGGATCATTTTGTCACTATCCAATGTTTGGGTCCTGGCATTCGTGTGGTACTTTGACACCTACCACCCAAGTAAACATTACTGCAGAAGAAGCACCATCCCCACAGGCAATGTCCTTCTATGAAGGCAGCACTGCATCCCACCCTCAGCAAGACAGTGTGCCACAACACACAGCAAAACATGCTCAGGAATAGTTTGAGGAACACCGAAAGAGCCCAAAGCTTTCACTTGGCCTTTAAACTTCCCAGATTCCAATCTGATATCTGACTGAGCATGTATGGGATATGCTGCAATAAGCCCTATTCATAGAAGCCCCACCCTGCAACCCACAGGACCCAGTGGATCACAGGACATGCCCAGAAATTCCATGTCTATGACCCGATGGGTCAGAGCTGTTATGGTGATATGAAGGAGGCTTCACAATATTTGGTAAATGGTAAATGGACTGGTTCTTATATAGCGCTTTTCTACTCTGCTTTGAGCACTCAAAGCGCTTTATACTACAAGCCTCTTTCACCCATTCACACAAGCACTTTTTTCAATACGTAAGTGCCTTCTGTCTAACATTCACACACATTCACACTCCGATGAAGGCGTCGGGAGCAACTTGGGGTTCAGTATCTTGCCCAAGGATACTTTGGCATGCAGACTAGAGCAGCCCGGGATCGAACCGCCAACCTTCCGATTAGTAGATGACCTGCTCTAGCTCCTGAGCCACAGCCACCCACACAATATTTGGCAGGGGGCTTTAATGTTGTGGCTGATCGATGTAGTTAAGTACCGCAAGAGGAAGAAGAAAGAAGAATAAGAGAGGTGGCAAGAGAGCATTGTAGGTCATTCAGGTTCATTCAGGTCTTGCAAGGTTTGTCTTGCAATACCATTTATATAACGCTTTTATCCAAACTGCTTCTCAATCACACACATGCTCACAAACCAGTGACTGCTGTGAAAGGTGATGACCACTTGGGTGATTGTCCAAGAACATGTGGAAAGGAAGAGCTGTGATTAGTGGCAGGGGCTCAACCTTCTGAGACACAGACGCCACAGGTCTCAGTTGCTGTAATCTTAGGCCCTTTTCACGCATGGACTCCAGACGGGGTAAGGAGAAACAGGTTGGGACACTGTCCTCAGTTGCCCTTTCTCACATGTAGCACACAACAGGACATCTTCCACTTGAGACTCAGTACTGGAAATACTCTCTGTGGTTTAGGCCAGGATGCTGTCTGGGTAGAGTGTGCAACTGTGAATTCACCTGTCCTGTTCTCACATCAGTGTTAGGAAATCACACAAACTTTGTACTAAGTAGCTGGGAGGCTGAAGACTCTTTAATGACCAATTCGACCACATCGGACATTTATGTTCTCAAACACACCTCACTTTGGGTAATATCTAGAAATGTTCAGGGCTGCAGCGCATGTGTGCAAATGGCTTTAGTGACCTGTGGGCTGTCTCTAACCACACTTGAATCTGTTTCCAGTTATGACAGCAGCACAGCCTGATAGCGGGAATCTCATACCTGAGTGCTGTTTTACACAGTCCCCTGATCCTTACCTGCTTTTACACAGGCATACAGAGGCATTAAAAACATCTGCCACATTATACTTTCTCACTCAAAGTGCATGTAACACCTCACTTTCATCTCTGTGGTTGTGGATTTTTGAGATCATGATTGTGTAACGGCATACCCAGAAAAGCCTCCTCACGACCGAGCGCTGTATTTCACAGCAGAGGAGGAACTAGAGGGGGAAAACTGAATGAGATATGAATGAAGCCTTCTGGGTTATTTAGTCAGCTGCTGCCATTTCTAAATCAAGTCTCATGACATCCAGGGAAATTTGTACATTAGGGCACAGAGCAGAAAAACAACATGTCTTTCCACATCCGTTTTACGGTTTTCATTAGTCATACTGATGCTTCTCGTAACAGCTAATTGAGGCTATGTTAAGAAATGCTTTGAGGATGGAATCAACTTTGCCATCAACCCATTTGTTTAGCTGTTACTGACCTTCTGGCCCGCCCAGTCAGGCGATCCTTGCCTTTTGCTTTACTGCTCATCACTTGCACGTTTTTGGCTCCCTTGTCTTTGCCTCGCTTGTCATGACCTATGTCAGAAAAATACGCAAAGTTAAAGTCTAAATGCTATAGAAATATTTTATACTATATAATAAATAATGTGTGGGATACCTTTTGAATCACTGCCTGCCCTGGGTCCTCTTCTAGCATTTCGTCCCCCTGGAACAATGTAATACGTCTTTTTATCATCATATTTTGTCACGAAACGTCTTACTCCTTATGCTCTCAGTTTGGTCTGTGTTTGTCTTACCTCTGCTGGAAGGCCCCCAGTCTCTGTCAGAGAGGGATTTGTCTGAAAACCTAGAAGCAGAAGCTTAGTTTAGACAAGAACAAAACCCAATACAAGCAACATCTTGTCCATGTTTCAAAGCCATTCACCTCTTTTTGTTCAGCACATCTGCACTGCATAAACAGGCATTTCAGCATGTCACTGAAGATTAATTATGGGCCTAGAGTTTAAGATTGTGCAGAGATTCCGCTCCACGAGTCCCACCCCTACATTTTACATCCTCTGAAACCATGTAAATTGTCGAATCAAAAACACATTTCCGCCTCTGTTCTTTCTCGAGGGCTTTGTTAATGCTTCACCAAATAAGGCAAGGCATTTCCATCCCTTACTCCTAGCTAAAAATAGCTGCTCTTTCCTTGTCTCTTTACATTTGGATACTTCCCTAAACAGCACATTAATTCACTCTGCAACTTGGTCCCTCTTTGTGCAGCTACAGCTCAGTTTGTTTGAAATCTAACAAACAGTTTAAAATAAATAGGCTGCATTTCTTTCCTACGGTCAGTTTGGGGTGCTATTGTGTGATTTCTCCCAGCAATGGGGCAGCAGTCTGCAACGGTGTTTGACATGTAGCTCATAGACTCCCTCACATGAGGAAAGTTATATTAATGTACCATTACATACTGTAAGTAGCTGTTTGGTGATGTTGTCACTGTGCAACATCCTCCTGTGACTTGACAAAAATGAGTCTTGCGGTCATGTGGTAAAACATGCAGCCCAGAAAGCTCATCTAATGGCTTCTTCACTGAATAATTTAGCTAGAAAGAAGCATGATGTTCTCCCAGGTTACTTATTCTACTTATCATGTGTATTCTAAGTAAAGTGAGCCTTTCAGCAATGGAAAAATTAAAGGTGAAAAGGGGAAATCTGCAAAACTAATAACTAAAAAAAAAAAGGATTAGCTCCTTCCCCAAAACAAGCCCAATACTAAATACTAAAAGTATGTTAGTACTGACTTTTGGCTTCATGTATGATTCAAACCCTCCTCTCCAAGGTGAAAGTCCACTATCCAGCCTCCAACTCCAACATGGACTTTTTTGTTCTTTATAGTAATTTATACTACTCACCCAATCTGCATTTCATTACACAGTACAGCTAGGGTCTATCTTTCAGAAACACAATATTTACTACCACCATTATTCCTGCTACACTTGATGGTAACTATTGGACAAAGAACTTCTTTAACTGTTTGGATGATCTGAAATCCTGGCAAAAAACCTTCTTCAACTAAATGATAGCAAAACTGAAGCTATTTTATTTGGATGACCGAGTGCCAAGTGCCAAGGCACTGTAACTAAAAATCTTGGAAAGCTCCTTGGCTTCTAACAGTCAAATCCATCATGTTGTGAAGGGCAGCTTTTAGCTGCTGAGAAGCACTCCAAAATTAAAGCTGGTTTTGTGTCTAAAGGATTTAGAAGGAGTTATCCACGCCTTTATCACCTGTCAGTTGGACTGCTGTAACTTCCTGTACATAGGACTACCCATTTCCACTCTTTCTCGATTGCAGATGGTTCAAAGCTGCTCAGCTTCTAAATGGTACAGACAGTGCTTTACTCCTGTTTAGTTCAATTTCACTGGCTACCTGTGAAACACAGAACTGATTTTAAATTTTTTTAATTTGTTGTTAACCCCCCCCCCCCATTGATTAGCTTCACATTATGGGTGTTTCTTCTTCATTCACCCCTTTTTACTCTTCATATATTTATACATCACTTTTCATTTATTCATTAGTTTTTATTAAAAACTCTGGCTCTCTTCCATATTGTCTCTTTTGTCCTGTCTCCCTCTCCTCTCCTCTGTTTCTCCTCAGCCCCAACCGGTCGCGGCAGATGGCTGCCCCTCCCTGAGCCTGGTTCTGCTGGAGGTTTCTTCCTGTTAAAAGGGAGTTTTTCCTTCCCACTGTTGCTCATAGGGGGTCGTCTGATTGTTGGGGTTTTCTGTCTAATATTTTAGGGTCTTTACCCTAACATATAAAGTGCCATGAGGTGAATGTTGTTGTGATTTGGCACTATATGAATAAAACTGAATTGAATTAAATTGAATTGAATTATATCACAGATGTTTTAACTCCGTATTTTGCCTCCAGGTCACTAAGGACTTGTCTCAGTGACCCCCTTCACCCCTAAAACCTAAAGGCCACTGGGCCTTTGGTGATATTGCCCTCCTTTTACAATTTTATCCCAGGTGTAATACTATTTCATTAGATTTTCATCATTATTGTGATTTTTGCTTGGTGTTCATTTTTATAATGTTGACTGTTTATGGGTCCTTCAGCATTAACAACTACAGCCAATGGGAATATTAATGTAAAAAGTCTTACATGTTCTCAGTTTTGTCCATGTCCCACGCTCGTCTCCACTGGCCTTTGGCGTTTTTGTGGCGCGCCACCCTCTCCCTATCGATCTGCTCGCGCTCCTTCTTCCACCTTAGGTACTCCTCCTGCTCCTCTCTCGATGTGGGGATGTTGAGGTCTGTGCTGGCCTGCAGATTCTCGATCTCCTGTGTCCACACAAAAGACAGTATTTCAATGTGTAAAAACATTATAATGCATATGAGGCATCACTCTATATCAGTAGAGAGCAACAGGCTAACATACAGGTCAGTGGGATTTAAAGGGAGAAGAACAAATGTATGTATTTCTGCTATGCTGGTGGATTCAGCATTACTTTAAAGGCTAACTGCTGCCTCACTGGGTAAATACTGGTCGCTGTTACAGGAAAAGTACTATGTACAGCAAATACAATTAGGACCTCTTCCTCCATTCCCCTCTTAACCTCTTTATTGATTACTGTGATGAGAACAGAGAAGATTGCTTGCTAATAGGAAAAGGAGATCTGATGCAGGCTCATTAACACAAGGACAGAAGCTGCTCATGTTACAAAGCCTTCGAGCAAACCAGGACCGCAGACAGCACTGAAGCAAATCACGAAAAAGACCAGCAATCTCTGGGAAAACGTGTTGCTGTGTAAGAAAAAACTACATTTGGGGGAGTACCAGGAAATGACAAAAACAAACAAACAAAAGAAAAACAAACATTCTGCTTGAAATATTACATCTCAAACCA
>VVAS01113341.1:0-11128 GCA_015103295.1 Ptychochromis oligacanthus
CTGTGCATAATGATATGTCTGTGGGACGGCTGTGAATAATGTTTTCTCTAATGGTTAAAATTTTATTTGTGAAAAAATCCACAAAGTCATTACTAGTTAACGTTAAAGGAATGCTTGGCTCAACCGAGCTCTGACTCTTTGTCAGCCTGGCTACAGTGCTGAAAAGAAACCTGGGGTTGTTCTTGTTTTTCTCTATTAGTGATGAGTAGTAATATGTCCTAGCTCTACGGAGGGCTTTTTTATAAAGCAACAAACTATTTTTCCAGGCTAAACGAAGATCTTCTAATTTGGTGAAGCGCCATTTCCTCTCCAGCTTACGAGTCATCTGTTTTAAGGTGCGCGTTTGCGATGTTAAAGTGCATCCATCCTGCTCATTTCCATTTTTATCCTTGGACTCTACTAGAATAAAGCTGTGTGATTCATAGTTCAAAATAATTCTTCCTCCTATGCGGGACCTTGGAGCAGCCCATCAGTTCATCCTCTGTCTAGAATAAGCTGTTTAGCTCCTCCCCCTTTAAGCCAATTTTTTCTGATTGGTTTCTGTCCTGGGAATGACCATATTTGGGATATCCACGCTCTGTGACTTTATACATATTAAAGAGTAGAAAAAACTATGAATCAGAGCATTTAGATCAGTCTGCGACCTGAGGTTTTGGCTCACAGGGGTAGTTGTTCATTCACTGACTTCAATATTAGAAACTTTGGCCATGTTTAGTATGAGGCTCCACCATAGTAACAGTAAAGATATGACAGAAAATAAAATAAAAATAGCTCCCCTTTAAATGCCTCAGAAAGCGGCAGAATTAGTGTAATGAAAGGTAGAGTTGGTTGTTTACCTGTGACTTACTTGAAAAACATGATACCCTACAAATCCATCTTTATTTCATGAAGCACTGGATGAACAGTGTTCTTCAAGTAAGTTTTTTTTTTTTTTTATCACTTTAGTTTTAGAGACAAAAAAATCAAATGTTCATGTAAACATGGTGGCAGGCAACACAGTTCAGGTGGTTTGTGGCTACAGTTTTCCCTCAGATGCCTCAGGATGTTACTGTAGAACTCACTGCCGGACTCTCAGACTCTCAGTGCACAACTGACTGAATGTCAAAAAAAAACAAAAAACAAAAATGTTCATGCTCCTTTTTGCAGTCCTGACCTGATGCACAACCTTTGAGCTTGGAAAACCTTGCACCCAAATGCAGGCACTGGAGAGGATAAAATATGTATTTATCAAATTTACTAATGAGCAAAAAGTGCTGTACAATACAGATGGGAAACATCCAAAAGGAAAAAAATAATTTAGACAGTACACAAGGACACAAGGAACAAACTTAAGAAACACAAAGAGGAACCACAGAAACATAAAACTCAGGAAATACATTCAGACGATGGACTGACAAAAGACCAAGTCAGAATCAAAACTAGATATACACATGAGCCTGATTGGGAAATCAGGGAATTACAGAGGTGGGGTGAAAAACAGCAAATAAATTACATGAGCTGTATTACCAAAATAAAGCAGGAAATTATTACAAATGAGACATGAGGATCACACATAAGAAGAGAGAGACATGGGGAAAGTGTAACATTAGGAAACACAAGGTGGCTGTGGCTGAGAAGGTAGAGGGGGTTGTCTATTAACTGTAAGGTTGGTGGTTTGATCCTTGGCTCCACCAGTCTGCATGTTAAAGTATCCTTGAGCAAGATACTGAACCCCAAGTTTCCCCCAGTGCATTCAGTGGAGTGTGCATTAATGTTAGACAAAGAGGTTAGGCTGTATGAATGTGTGTGAGATTGGATGAAGGAGGCTTATAGTAAAAATTCCTTTGAATGCGCAGTTAGAGCAGAAGTGTTATATAAATACCAATCCATTTACTATAAAACTTAACTTCAACAAAAACCCAACACCACAACACTGCTAGTGGGGGGAAAAAATCACCAGTGATGATCCTCAACATGAAGTTTGGGTCAATTTGACACTGAAAATACATTTTGAGGAGAAGAAAACAACTTTAGGGACGATATCTAAAAACTTAAGCAGTGCTGGTGGAGGTCCAGAGTTGCATGAGGGGATGTCCTTGAAGGGGAGATTGGCCAAATTGAAATCTTGTTTTAGAGTCCCACAACTATGCATCTATCCATCCACTGAAGCAGCATTAACTTGTGGATTTGATTGACTCATTAGAGGCTGTTTCAGGTTGCAGCTATTAGGCTGCAGCCTTTCTGTTGTCGTTCACTCTCATAGGGTCTTTTTCAGCAACTGTTTTTAGAGAAAAGCTGTGAAAAAACCCTGTAAATATTACCCTCAGGTCTTGTTGGAGATTTTAAAGAAAGAGCAAAAAGAGAGTATATATCAAATCAAATTTTATTGGGTTAACTTAAAAAGTTTGTTATTCTAATGTACCCAGTAGCAACACTACCAAAAACAAAGCAAACAAAACAGTGAGAAATCTCCTGACTGACTGGCTGAGACTGAGTAGATCCTCTTTGTATAAACATTCAGGTTTGAATAAAATAAAAAAAACAAAACAAAACAGCCTCTGTGTATGAATTGAAATTAAAATGAAAAAGAAAAAATGCACCAGGATGGAGTTTTTGTCCATATCTCTGTGTTTGTGTGTGGTAGATGGTTAGAGGGCTGTTGAATGATGCGGAAAGCGAATGTGCTCTGGGAACAAAAACACACCACAACATGCACTGGGGACTACAGGGAGACAGAGAGAGAGAGGGAGGCAGGGGAGTACAGTGTGTTGGAAAGTTGAAAGATTTTCCCTGTGGAAGTCCACACTCTCGAACACTCACACAAACACGCAGCAAACCCAGAAAAATAAGATCCTTTTCACCACCCGACTGAGCCTGAGGTTGGTGATGTACAGCATATGTTGTGCTGTGAAGTGACAACGCCTTGTAGCGTCATGAGACCACAGTCTATTTCCTGTTTCCAATAGAAAGAGATAACCTCAGCTGCTGACCATTGAGGGTGGGCTTTGTCCCAGATTAGTTTAAGACTACCCTCTTTTTCCAACATTTGCTATGAGAAAAATACTTTCTGAGTACATGAAACACTCCTCGTGGTGGGAGAGGTTTAACTGAAGAAGTCTTAATCCATTTTTCAAATGGTAAGGTGACATCTACCTTTCTTATATCTAATTTTTCTGCTTTTTTTCTCTGCAAGACATTGGAACCATAGAAGTATATATAAAATTAGTTTTGGCATATCTATTTTAAAGTCACAATGTTAGCATTTTGGCTGCCAGCATGTTAATTTTTTGCAGCTGGAAGTTACCTTATTGGGGTCAAAGGCTGAAGTGCTAAGTTATCGGGAAATGCTAACAAGCTGCATCCATAGACTGTACGGGTGCAGATACCTGCTAATTAGTGCTGAGTAACATCCAAATAAAATCGTAGAATTCACTCACCAATGTGTTGACCTATTGGATGGTCAATACAGGCCACGCCCCTAACTCCACTATCCTGATTAGTGAGTTATAAAAAACATGTTACAAAAGTAAAACAAAAATGTAGTCTCCACAGAGGGAAATTAGCTATAGTTTTTTGTATAAGGCTGTAAACATTCTGCTGTAAAGTTTAACATGGGAGTCTACTGGGACTGACTCACTTTTGGAGCCTCTAGTGGACATTAGAGGAACTTCAGGTTTTGGTTCAGTCCTGGAGGTTGTTGTCTGTGTCCCAAACTGAACCTGCTGCAATATCTTCTATGGCTCCGCCCACTTCAGTTTAACTTAACCAATGAGACTTTTTTCAGACTTTAGGTTCGCCAGCCTGCAGTCTTCTTTTCCCTCCTTTCGTTTCATTTTCATCCCTCCGTCTTCCAGTTTAACCAATCTGAAACCAATTCCACACACGCACACACACACACACACACACACACACACACACACACACACACACACACACACCACCTGTTTTCTCCCATTCCCTAAATCTGTCCCAATCTTTTGGAGTCACAGCTAAATCTCCTTCAGGACTCAGTTTGTGTGTCTGTGTATGTGTGTACTTGTATTACTCATTTTGGGAGGACATAAATCTCACACACTTACATCGTGGGGACTCAGCTTCCTTTAGGGGACAAAAATTAAGTCCCCGTAAGGTACATCAGTAAATTTTAGGTTGAAGCCTCGGTCACGGTGAGGAGACGCTTCCAGGATTAATGTAGGTTGGAAAGATGAAGGCATGCGTGGGAGTGTGTATGTCTATCTTTGTGAGGACTCGTTTGAAATTTAGACTTTGGGAACAACAACATTTTTTAAAAAGTGAGGAAATACTTTGGGACGTGCTTTCAAACAGCTGTTTGAGGTTTATATTTGGTTTCAGGTTAGAATCAAGTTAAAGCAGGTCCTCACAAACACAGAAACGTGTGCTGAGAGACTCTGAGCAGTTCCAGCTGAATATGGAGTGGAAAGTTGCTGATGAATAAAATGTGCGTGCATTTCGAGATTGAAAGTACAAAAAGAGGCAAACAGGTATTTGTCCTAATTTCAATTTTCTAACAGCAGCATGTTTTCTCACCATACTCACTAACTGTTGCTCTCCAAAGAAAATTCACACCCTCTGTGTTGCTGTCTTCCCAAATAGCCTACAGTGATGACAAGTTGACCCCGACATGATTCAAACACACAACCTCCTGATCTGGAGTCAGAAACTCTACTATTGTGCCATGAGGTCCTGTGTCTGTTTGCACTCCCCTTACATTTGTCGTCTCCCTTCAAGGTTTCCTCCTGCAGGAGTCTGCAGACATGGAGGAACACACCAGCTTGTCTACAAACACTTGCCAGCTATTCTCCAAACAGTAGTGAAACTGTGAAAAGTGCAACACTAACTGGAAACAGAGACTGACGGCCTTCAGAGTAAAAGCTGCACCTTTTGGAATGCATTGGCTGCAGCGCTGAGGCGCAACTTTAACTTCCAAGGCGAGCATTCTGCGTTTCTGGTTTGATTTGCACTTTTTCAATATTTACTAGTAGTTAGCAGTGTTTGCAGACAAGTTAGCGTCTTCCCTGCAAACTACGTGTGATTGTGGCAATCTCGTAATGACCAAAGCAATCAGAAAGAGGTTTTTGGTGCAGCTTAAAAACAAATAAAAAAAAATAACAAAGAGAAAAGAATGTAAAAGTTTTGCATAGTTTTAGCCGGCATTTTTCACATTCTAATGATATATTGTTTATTTCATTAAGTGTTTAACAGGAGAGTTTAGCTTTCTTAGGGTCCCTGACCACACTTGTTGCAAACAGGCAGCAACAGCAAAAGAAAATGGCTTTGCAAAAGTAAACTTGGGATTCCTTTCAGAAACAAACAAAATAAAACCAAATGGACAGCTGCGCCTACATTGATGTGATGATAGGTCAAGTACCTCGGCTAACTCTGCCAGAAAGAGAGCTGGGAACTATGATTATCAAGATAGTAACTGGATATACATACAACATGATGAAAAGGTTAATCACTGTGAACAAAGAAACAGTTCTAGAGTAGACCACTTTCACAGACATGTACAAACTGTATACCTAAATGTTCAGTGAATATAACTGTGTCGGTGTGGATTCTCTTATCATCAAGATATGTTGTAAGTCTTTCATTACAGCCAGTGCAGAGCTGCTGTTGTATAATCGTGATGTGCTTTGTATTTGCTTCTTATCAGACTGCTTGCCAGTAAATAATGTTTTATGAATGTTCATTGTGTAATACTGGGTTCCCTATGAACCAGAGACCAAACGCTAAACATGTCTGTAGCCTATAAATAACTATATTTTCTCACATGATTACTTATTAGCCCGCGGCCCTGACTTGGATTAGCGGAAGAAAATGGATGGATTACTTATTAGAGTATTTGACTTATTTTAAGGACCATAATCGCATATGAAAATATGCATAACTAATGTACATTCAACTGCAAATTCATTATTAATTATTTATGTAGATCTTTTTTGTGTTGCTGTTGAGAGTAAATCTTCCACATATCGCATCATCCCCACAGAAATCCAGACATGAAACAAATTCCTTCAGCACTTTGTCGCTGGTTTTTCAGATTTCCTCCAAACGCTTGGAAAAGTTTGCAGAAAGACTTTTAATAACAAATCTCAGTGTACAGAAAATAATTTTAGATTTTAATAACAGTCTTTGTTTGCAGGTCATAAATTCAGTTAGATGAGGTGGGGCAAGTCCTTTCAAAACTTTATGTATAAAAACAGGCCAACTTGAATGTTTTTAACTCTCAAAGCAAACAACTGTGATGAAATAAGAGTGAGTTTACATCAAAATTGTATTCCTTTCTTGAAAGTTGGTTCTACACTAAACACTGGAAAAAAATCATGAGTCCAGACTGAGAAATGTCCTAATTTACATGGCTAACTTTTCCGTTAGCATTGACCTTGAGGCGACTGTTGTTGTGATTTGGAGCTATATAAATAAAATTGAATTGAACTGAATTGAAATGTATGTTTCCAGTGGTCTGCTTCTGACCTAATGAAGGAAAACACAGTATTTTGTAGTCTGAACACAGTTTTAGACCATCTATCAATTTTCTTAACTGATTATCCACCTCAGGGTCACAGCTGAGAGCCAGGGCAGCTTTACAAACCGTCCTACTTCAAACAAAGCATAGTCATGGTAGTCAGGGCAAGCCTGGATAACAATTCTTGACTCTGATGTTTTTACATTAAGTCCAACTACAACTGAGAGGAAAAGAAAGAAGGAAAGAAATATGAATGCTGCTGTTTTGCAGCCAAACTGAAGATGGATGTGAGAGTGTGTGTGATTTTTTTTTTTTTTCCTGGGAGTGTCGCGTCGACTGGTAAAGAGCTTACTGAGCATGAAGCAGCTGGACGGACCTGATAACTGCTGTACTACCTGCCAAACACACACACACACACACACACACACACACACACACACACACACACACACACACACACACACACACACAGATTTAGAGTATGTCGTTTGTGTGTTAACATGCAAGCTCACTCATGTAAATGCTCAAACGGTCTTCTTGGCCTTTTTCATTTGAAGAAGAAAACATTTATTCCTCTTTGAAACAGATAAAGGTGGGTGATGCTGCTGAACATAGCCACAGAAAAAAATTCAATCATTATTTCAACAAGCTTGAGTAAATTTAATATTACTTTGTGGCTTTGGAAGATAGTAAGAATTTATTCTGCATTAATTTGCCATGAGGCGACTGTTGTTGTGATTTGGCGCTATATAAATAAAATTGAATTGAATTTTTAGGAAAACCTAAATTTTTTTACATGCTTGACCTCGACATGATTTGAACACGTAGCCTTCTGATCTGGAGTCAGATGCACTACCATTGCGCCACAAGGTCCTGTACACTGAATGCAAATCTTCTTCTCTCTACAGAGACCACTCACAAGCAAACAAAAAGACTCTCAAATGTGATTGGTCAACAGAACTCACACTACAAAATGAAACCAGAAAGCTTCCAGTAACAAGCTGGTGGATATCAAGGCCAAGACCTCCTCGTTGGTCTTTGTTTACAAAGCAAACAAGAAGTTAAGACTGATGATGGCCGAGGTTTTCCAATTGCTTTTCGGCAAAAGCTCTCCGGGCAGACTGATTGCAGTTTACTCTAAAGATGAACTCCCTACCCACAGCCATCCAGATAGCTTTCCAACATTTATACAAGTTAAATGAAAGAGACTCAGCTACTTCTTAGACCCCAACATGATGTGAACAAGCAACCTTCTGACCTGGAATCAGATGCACCACCTTTGCACCAAAAGGCCCTGTATACTTTGTGGAAAAACTGAATCATTTAAAAGAAAAAAAAAGCCATACAAGTCTTGTGTGAGTCTCTGAAAGCAGCTAGTTGAGGTGGTTCTGGCATTTGACTGGGACGCCTCCTGGACGCTTCTTAGGTGAGTTGTTTTGCCCATGTCCAACTGGCAGAACCAGAACACGATGAGATTACTGATGAGATTATGTCTCTTGGCTTGGTGTCCCCAGGGAGAGGGAGGTCTGGGTGTCTCTTCTTAGACTGCTTATAGCTGTCCAAGACATGAGATGTGATGAATAAGTCAAACTGTAAACCACCAGAGCTTTCACACACTGACTGAGCCTAGAATAAGTTTAATAATAACAATGCCCCAAACTCAGGGAGATAGCTGCAACCTTGATGGGATTTGAACAGGCAACATTCTGAGCTGGAGTCAGCTGCGTTACCATTGTACCACAAGGTCCTCTACATGGCAAGCTTTTGCTCCAAACATTTGGAAAAATCTGCAAATGCAAGCCCTCTTCCGCTTTACATGCTGGCTGTTTTGCAGGAACTGGAAGGTGTTTGCCTCGTGAATGTCTGTACGTGCCACATCTACATTTTATGTGTCTATGACTTTGAACACAGACACAATAACAATAATAATCTGACATCAAAAGTGGATTACACACTACTGTCTCTAACACACATAAAGAAGGAGATTTCAAAATTGTTCCAAGCATCATTTTAGTGACCCCAACATGATTTGAATACCTAGCCTTCTGATTGGGAGTCAGACACGCTACCATTGCGCTACAAGGTCCTGCTTTAGCTGTAAAACACTCCCCCCCCCCAAATCCCTCTTTGCTCTTTACATGGCGTGTTTAAATCAATGCAACCAAAGTCTGACGGGTGTACTATAAAGGATGTTTGACATAACCAGCTGGCAGCTGGCTTGATGAAAGCCCAATCTTTAGGTTCTGTACATATATATTTCTATACAGATATTTGTTCATTGAGATTCTTTCTGACAACCACATACTCATGAGTACCACGTACTCATCATTCATGACCATCCCTATCCAGGGAAGATCAAATCCAGGGATATTTCTTTTGACCCAATGTGATTTGAACATGAAACCTTCTGATCTGGCTCTTTCTATTGTACCAAATACTTGGAAATTTCAACAAATTCAATCTCTCTTTTGCTCTCCACATGGACTGGCATGCAAACCTGATGTGTGTACTTTACTACAAGTTCCATGTACCTGGGTTTTTATCTTTGGGTTAGCTGGTGGGAAGCCTATCCCAGCTGTCATAGGGCAAGAGGTGGGGTATACCCTGGACAGGTCACCAGTTTTTTGCAGACTCCTCAGGTATCACAACGCTGGTTATCAACTTTCTTTGTTAACCCAGTCTTTCCTCTTTAGTCTCTGAGTGCATTTACATAAAATGGTGTATTGGAAGTGATACTTCACTGGTGCTACAAATAAGGTAAGAGATCAATGCTGCAGATAATAATTCATAAGTGACAGAACTTCTTTTCCCACTCCACACCACTGTTTATTTTGCACGTGGCAGCTCCAAATAGGCAATAAACTCTATACATGTTGCCATAGGCTCCAACTTGTTGCCTAATGAAGCAAACACAGAAGGATTTCTTTGACCCTAACATGCTTTGAACATGCAACCTTCTACTTTGGAGTCAGATGGGCTACCATTGCACCACAAGGTCCAGAAGCAACACTTAAAAACTTTGGGATTTTTTTCCCCACTTCAGACATGTGGAAATTTCAGCAAATCCAATCCTTCTTTTGCTTTCCACATGGACTGTTTATGTGAATGCAACTCAAACCTGATCAAATGTGATTGTGCAATAGTATTCAAACTACAAAAAGAAACAGGAAAGCTTCTGGGAGTAAATATTTCTCACTTGCCTTCAGAGAGATATCTCTTTACTAAAATAATGGACAATCTAGCAATCATTTTAAAAACTATGCCATTTGTGGATACATTTTCCTCAAAGTGAAATGATTTGATTTAAATAATTTGGACACATCTTTTTTTTTGAAGTTCTGGAGAGTTCTGGAAATATGATCTTGGGGACTTCAGTTTCCAAACAGTCTCCCATTAGCTGAATTTGTTGCGGTGGCCAACCTCAGAGGAACTGGCAGTCACTTGTAGGAGTTCTCCTTCAGTGCAAAGCTATATTTCAAATAATTTAGGACTTGATGATAGACCAATGATACATTATATTGCCAAAAGTATTCACCCACCCATCCAAATCATTGAATTCAGGTGTTCCAATCACTTCAGTGTTAGGTTTAACCCTAACCCTGACCCCAAAAGATAACAGTCTCCATTGCAGGTGATAACTGGTGCTGCAGCAGCAATGTTCAGGCAGTACAGGACACACAAAGACGATTCCAGAATTTTTCCTGATCTGAAGCCATACAGGCCATCATTGCACCACAAGGTCCTGCAAGTAGGGAGCGAAACCTTTGGTTTTTGGCCCAAACACTTGCAAATTTCCAGAAAAACTATCATGAGTCCATCATCCAGACTTGGAAGATGGATATTGCTGCTGACCCCTCATACCCTGGATGTAAACCTTTTGAGTCACTCACCTCTTGCAGGAGGCCATCAGGACCAGTACCTCACGGCACAAGGACCGTTTCTTTCCACATAAAGTTGGACCCCCCGTGTACAATTGTTTGCACCATGAGACCAGGACAAATTCCTCATTGTAAAAAAAATTGGAACTAAACATAATTCTGATTCTAATTCTGGTATTTTCTAATAACCTAAACCTTCATAGCTGATCACAACAAATGCAGTGTCAGGAATCTCTGGACCAAAAGACTATCCTGCTAAACTATCATGGACTACTGTCTATGTAACTTTTTAATATAAAGCTTGAGTAGGAAATAACAGCTTTGTGACCCTGATGTGATTTGAAGATACAACCTTCTGATCTGGAGTTAGACACTACCATTGCACAACAAGGTCCTGCACACTGTACTGTTTTGCTCCACTTTGTCAAGAGCACTGAAGTCATTTAAAATCTTTGCCTAGTCTGGGGAGTCTCCCGACTTAGCCTCTCCAGGGAAACACCAGTTATCAAGGCTTCTGTCACAGCCAGTGGATATCCATGGAGGATACTGATCAACAGCCTGATCTCATAGCAAAATGTTACAAAATAACATTGTGAAGATGTTACATTTAAGTTGTAAAAACCTGGAATTTGGTAACATATTCTAATAACATTACCCCAATTTTGATTTAATGTCAGAGTTACTTTAGTAAAATACATTGTCTTTATAATGTTATTGGAATGTCACCAAAAATGTCCTGTGTTTTTTTTTTTTTTTTTGCAACCTTACAGCAATGTTGTTATAA
>VVAS01113347.1:0-10611 GCA_015103295.1 Ptychochromis oligacanthus
ATAAAACTGGAGATAAGAGCCACAACGCAAAACCTCTGGGTCCAAAACCCATGGACCATGACAGTTAAGTCTGTTTGTACTATTTCGGACACAAGTTGTAAAGGTTTCATGTATTGACGCAGCAACACATTTTGATATTTCTGCTAAAAAAAGGTACAAAATATATACAGACTATTGTGTTAACATGATGTGTGTGTGTGTATATCTGTCCTTCTCCTTAGGTGGAAGAAATCAGGCAGATTGGAGTAAGCCACTTCCACTTCTCCCTTAACTGGTCAGCTCTGGTGCCTACAGGTGATGTTGCTCATCCTAACGCCACTCTGCTGGGCTACTACCGCTGTTTTACCCGTCATTTGCTGCAGGCTAATGTCACGCCTGTGGTCACTCTTTGGCACCACACCCGCCAGCGCAGCAGTCTGCCGGCCCCGCTGGATACTGCCAACAAGTGGCTGAACAGGTCAGATAGAGCGCTTATGTTTTATGATATTTGATGTGTGAAGGAAGGTTTGACGTGAACCATTTCTGCTCAGTTAAAATTTCCCATTTCTTTTTCTTAACTAAAGCTTGAAATTATTTGCACAAATTTGCAATGCTGACGCACATTAGAGCCTGAAAATTTGTTCCAAACACAGAACAAATAAATACCCATTTCTATCACTTATAGTTTATTACAGTTTACAGTAATTGACAGACTGGTCTGATGTAAAAGTAAACATGCAGCGATGTTCCCAGGAACAGTGTATCCATGTTCTCACTGGTTTAATCACTTGCTGCTGCATGTTTTCTTTTCCTGTAATAAAGAGATATTAAACCCAGCAAGCAATCACAATATTTGAAAATCTGATGTAATGGCATTTTCAGCTCAGTTAGTGACAATTGTGGCATTGTATTTACAGTGGAAATCTCCATGATATCCACTATTATTTATTTATTATTTTTTAATCACACGTAAGTTGGTGAATGTTTTGAAATACAATCCTATGTAAATGTCTTGAGCCACCCCTCATTTATTTATATTTTGCTTCCAAGGAGTCAGACTTTCTTGTAATTTTTTTAAGTGGTCTTGAGCAATAATTCTCCAGACTTACTGAAGGTCTTTCAAAGTTTTTTTTGGACATTGGCTGCTTTTCACTCATTTTCAGTCCAGTCCTTGTACCTGACCATTTTCAGAGGAATGTTTTTTTCTTTTTTAAGCCACTTAACACTGACCTTTGTATCAGTCAAGCATAAAACAGGCACCCAACCCAAGGGATGAAGCAGCATTGTGTCTGCACATAACAGACAACTTAGCAAAGAGCCAATTTTAAATTGTACTTTGTTACTTGGACCCTGTCACAAGAACACATCATTTGTTCTCATTTCTTCAGCTGAATCTATGAAAAAATGCCAAGGATAACACAGTTTGACAGCCATAAAATAGTATTTTTGCATCCAAAGAGCTACTAGCTGAAAACTTGGCATATCTTGGCATGGTGTGCAGTGTGTCCCGAAAGATATTGAGGAAACTGGACAAGTGGAGGACAAAATAAGAAGTGGCAGGCCTAAAAAAATATCTAAAGCAGATGAAGAGCATCTGAAAGTCATGTCCTTAAGAAATAGGAAAGAAATGCAGCAAAGACCTGACACAGGACCTGAGAGATGCATCTGTTCCTCCATCTACTGTTTGCTGAAGCTTCATCAGAAATTGTCTCAGTGGAAGGGTGGCTGTCAAGAAGCCATTCTTAAGGAAGGGAAACAGGGAGAAAAGGCTGAGGTATGCCAAATTACACAAGAACTGGATTTAAAATCAGTGGCAACAGGTCTTATGGAGTGATGAATCCAAATTTGAAATTTTTGGTTCAAATTGTTGTCAATATATACAGAGGAGGTCAGCAGTAGGGTACAACAGTGAGTGTCTACAGCCATCTGTAAAACACGGTGGAGGCTCTGTCATGGTTTGGGGCTGCATTTCAGCCAGTGATTGTTGGAGATCTTGTCAAAACTGATGGAATTATGAACACTGAAAAGTATCATCAAATTTTGATCCAACATGCAATGCCATCTGGAAAGTGTCTGATCGGCAGCGGCTTCTATTTTTAGCATGACAATGATCCCAAACACGCTGCCTTCAGTTCAGGATGTTTGCACGTTTCAATAAGTTGCTATATTTTCCTAACAAAATATAAAGAAATAAAGGGTGGCTCGAGACTTTTGTACAGTACAAATTTTATTATATTTTAATGTGATATTAGAGCAGCAAGATTATTTCCATTACAATTCCCCAGTGACCCTATTGATTTGTTCAAGCTGCTTGTCTCGCCAGGCAAATAGATGAAAAACACAGAAGATACCAGACGCTAAACAAACACTAAGAAACCAACACCACGCTTATTATTGTTAAGTAAAACTAAGGCATTACTTTGATTAAATTGTTTATAGAACCTCTTTATCTTGCCCTTGACAGATACCCCCAGTGGGGGTTTTATAACCAAAAACTAAAACTAAGACAGAAACTAATAAAAGCTAAATGAAAATTACAAAGGAAAACTATCCTGAAATAAGAAAACCTATTCTGGAATCGTACTGAAAACTGAACTAATGTGAAAACTAAAACTTAAAACAAAATATAATGGTATTTTTATGAAAAATATAAAGCCGCAGTAACTCTGATCAGCACATCTTTACATTTTAAAAGCAACAATCAGTGAGTTTTTTTTAGCATTTTGACTTAAAGATTAATCGGTTGGCAGAATAAAATATTTCATGTTGACTGAAACTGATTAAGATCTGCTGTGTGTGATATATACTGTATGTCACATTGGCCCTCATCTTCGTGCATTAATTCAATTTCTAAATATAGATATTTTTGCCCTCCTGTTAGGGAGACTCCAGAGGCCTTTGCAGACTATGCCAGGCTTTGTTACAGGGAACTGGGGGCCCATGTGAAGATGTGGATCACACTGAATGAACCCAATGATGAGATGGTGAGCTACCAGGAGGGCCATCAGATGCTGCGGGCGCATGCACTGGCCTGGCATGCTTATGACCGCGAGTTTAGACATGCACAGGGAGGAAAGGTCAGTAGAACTGTGGTGCTAGTGTTATGTAGTGAAGGGGAGACTAAAATCATCTCAGATGCTCAGCTGGACTGCCACCCTTTGCATTTTATCAGGTGTCTCTGGCTCTACATATGGACTGGGTGGAGCCAGCATTTTCATTCAGCCGAGAAGACGTGGAGCCGGCTAAAAGGGTTTTAGACTTCTGCGTTGGCTGGTTTGCAGAGCCGATCTTTGGCAGCGGGGACTATCCTCTGGGGATGAGGAGCTGGCTGCGTCAGCTGAACTCACTCGAGTACAAATACTTAATTCACACTTGTGAATAATATTAAGTTTACACAATTAATGGTGTAAAGCCAAAACTACCAACTTGTACTTCTTAAATATTAGTTATATTTTATGTGTTTCCACAGACTGCCAGTTTTCAATGAGGAGGACAGAAAGCTGGTTAAAGGGACATATGATTTCTTTGCCATCAGCCACTTCAGTACTAAGCTTGTGACTCATGCCAAGGAAGACTCGTAAGACTAAAACCACTTTTGCCTTTATTATGTTAAGGACCTTACTCCTCTGGATAGCCCCTTTTGTCTTATAGGAATTCATCACTGTGCAGGCACAAGATAACTTACTTATTAACTAATGGGAAGTTGTTTGTTTTGTTTTGTTGTTGTTCTTTTTTCAGTTGTCTCATTTTCATATATGCAGATACACCTACACAGCAATGCTTGAGGTCCAGCACATGATAGACACCACGTGGATCATGTCCCCAAGACCTGTTGTGCCCTGGGGCCTGAGGAAAGCCCTCAACTGGGTAAGACTGGATCTGTGCCAGTGTTTGTTGTGATGGTAATCATTACACTGAAACCATACTTGACCTGAGAGTTTTCAGCCACTCGATATAAAAACACATAACTTTACAAGAGAAGACAAAATGACTCAAATGACCAGCACAGAGTAACAGAGATAGAAACTGTTTTTTGCTGTGTAAGGTGAAGGAGCACTACAGTGATGTACCTGTCTATGTGATGGCTAATGGGGTCCAGGAAGATCCAGCTCGCTTCAAAGACAGCCTGAGAGTTTACTACCTGTACAACTATATCAATGAGGCACTTAAAGGTGAGTCTATCTTGTAGGTCTTGTAGTATTAATGCAGTACAGCTTAGGCGATAATCAACAATGCATTTGTGTACAGTCCTGTAGAGATGATCAAGTCTTTTTCCCTTTGCTGGCCTTCATACAGCTTAATGATTAGACAGCCGATTAGGTCACTGATCCCAGAAAGGTCAGCTTATTTGAGAGTACATGTAATTGCAAACACAAATATCAACAGAGATACACACTCCACGCTGAATTGTGGAGTCAAGTTACCTGTCCTTGTAAAGCTTACTGGGTTACACTGGTTGAAGACCATGGCACCCTGAAACCTTGCAGTGTCAATGTGGACATAGTGTCAGGTTTATGTATGCTGTAGTGTTGTTTGGAGCCATGCTGAGTTTTTTTTTTTTTTTAAGTTAGAGAAGAAAACCTATGGGAGAGAGATATTTTTAGTTGGAATTTGATTTTTGCCTTCTGAAATAATTATAAAAGTATAGGAAGTGGTAGTACAGAGCAGGTCATTTATCTGATATTTACCTGATACCTAAAATTAGCTTTACATAGGTAAATAAAATGTTTGAGGTCAGAGTGAAAAGCTACAGTTTACCGATCACATTGCATCACATCTGCTCTGTTTAACTATTTTTGTTTTCCCCTGGAAAAGTCAGTTGAGTTAAAAAAAAAAAAAAATTGATTACACTTCGTTGAACAGCTGTTATCTCCATGTGTGCTTTAAGGAGAGCATGTGTGGGTAGCTTGACAAATCCTAATTATAGGTCATTTTCCATAAAAAGCATTTTACTTATTGTAAACACAAATTATAGTTGGTGAAAAGCAGTAATGCAAGCAGTAATATATAACATTTGCAAGCTTATAAAGCAGTATGTTTAATAACAGGTTCATAAAACTCTAATGTAGTGCAGTATCAAGCTGCAACCACCTGCAACTCTTCGACTTGATGAATTATAGAGTAACAGCTGTATTTACATATTTATATTGTTTTATTAGCTTTATCACCAACTTAATTTTTTTCATACTGAATACCAAACATGTTGCCTTTCCTCCTCCCTCCACAGCGTACACTCTGGATGGTGTAAACCTGAAGGGTTACTTTGCCTATGCCCTGAACGATCAGAGGGACCCGGGGTTTGGCTTGTATGGACAAGTCCATGACGAAGTCATCATCAAGGCCTCTCTCTCCAACTATCGCAATATAATCAAGCATAATGGCTTCCCCATTCAAGGAGCTGCACCCCAGCAATGCCCCAGTTTGGCGCCACCCTGCCCGGGCTGCCATGTCCTGGACAAAAGGCCCATGGTGGGCTTCTTGACTCTGGTGGGGTCAGGGGTACTGGTCACCCTGGGCCTCATTATTTACTATACAGCCAAGAGACACAAGGAGCGTTACTGATGACAGGATTTGCTTTTAAAAATGCCTCTCAACAGGAAGTTTGCTTACTGTTCAACAATTTGTCTTAATACTTGTAATACTTGGGATATGTTAAAGGTCTGTAAAAAGAAGTGGTCAGCCTCACATTTTAGTTATGTCATTATGTTACGCTGATGTTAATAAAATATGTACAGTTTACATAATCTTAAGTCTCTAATGCATCTATTTTACAGGGCAGTCAGCTTCTGAAAGACATGTAAAATATTTTGACACTTGACAAAAGGTACAAATTATCTCTTAATAATCCTGCAGTTTTTCTGTATAATGTTATTTGCACTAGTTTGGTTACTGTAATGAATATCTGTTCATGTGTCCTGAACTCATAGCCTTAGATCCCATAATTATATACCTGCAGCACATATGGTCTGACTCATCCTGAAACATGCTGCATTACATCCTTCTATGCCCATGTTCCAGCTGCCTCTGCATACCTTTGACCAATGTCAGTCAGTACTGTAGGCAGCAGCATGTTTTTTTAATGCCCAGCAGACACTCTCATCAGTATCTGGATTTCAGGAACAAAAAAAGGTCTGTGTCAAGTGTTTTTATCATACATTTGATCATATCCATGGAGCAACACCAGAATATGTTGTAAACAAAGCAATTTGTTGTAAGGTTCAGTACAAATCATTGTTTTCTACTGCCTCTATCAAAGCTTCTTTTTTGGTATTTCGCACCACCCTATTTGTGTTTTACAAGACTACAGCGAGAGTTCAGAGTTTACTAACAGCGTACAGTGTTGAAGGTTATGGGCAACTATCCATGGCATAAAGCCAAAAACTGTCAGCGTCACCACATTGCCTGAAATAATACACGTCTGTCTCAAATCCAGTGAAAGCCATGTTGAAGCAACCAAAAAAAAAAACGGCAGCTGTTAAACTTCTGACCAGAAAAATATTGGTATTCAAGTCCATTTGAAGTCAAAACATCATAGCATCCAGACCATCTTCCATGAACTTCTTGTAGATGGCCATGAACTTGGCAGTGAAAGCCTCGAGGTGATAGATAGCTTTGCTTCCCAGCTGCAGTCTGTGTTCATAGTAGGCTGCTATGTGAGCCACCTCTGTCTTCAGCTGGCCATCACAGTTATTTAGCAACTCTTTTACCAGGCCCTGTTAGATGATCGGACAAAGAAATTTTTATACTCATTACATGAAAGACAGTCACAAACTGACAACACTTTGATAGATGATGTGCAGTAAACAATACCTTCATGATAATCTCAGCAGGGATGCAGTGAGTCAGGAGCTCGTACAGTCTGGCTCGGACCTCCAACAACCTGGAAAAGACACACGTGGAAATTTTCATTAAAATATCTCCACAGGTCTGATCATCTCAAACAGAACTAAATCTCTGCCTCTCTACCTTTGAGGACTTTGCTGGCTGACAATAGCATTAGCTGTTTCTCTGAGGTAAACCTCCCAGTCTGTCTCCGGGACGTCTTGGTCCACTGAGAATGGATACCTGGAAAATTTTTTAACACAGGCTAAATAAGTAAATCATTTCTGTTTATATTTAATTGATACATTTTGCCACAACTTACTGCTGCACTCTGCAGGCCTCACACATCAAAAGGGCTTTACGGAGGTTGCGACCAGACTTCTCACTGATTTGCTTGGCCAGCTCAGGTGGAAGGAGAAGACCCTCCTTTTTACAGACTGACGTAAGAACACTACATACCTGAAAAAACAAACAAACAAGCACACTACTTCAATGAACAAATGCACGTGTTCCAAATAATGCTGATTGATTAGCAATAGCCATCCAAACCACACCATCCCCCCTCACCTCTTCTGTGCTCGGCAGAGGAACTCTGATTGCCAGACAACGGCTCAAAATTGGCCCGATGACTTTGGAAGTAGAGGTGGAGCAGAGGATGAGACGGCAGGTGGCCATGTACTTTTCCATAGTCCGACGCAAAGCATGCTGGGCATCCTTGGTCAGTCTGTCCACTTCTGTTAGCAACACCACTGAGGAGAAAAGTATGCCAATTAATAAATGAGTGACAGGCAGATGTTATGACTTAACAGAGCCAGTGACATCAGGTAAAATTAGTTCATAAAAGAAACATGATCCCCTAATTGCTTATTTATGTTTTTGGTCTTAAATAACAGTTAAGTAATCATATATTTGTCTACTATTCACAGGCTAAATTAGCACAAAGGGAGACTTCTACCTTTGAACTCTCTCTGTGTGCTCGACTGGATTTGCTGAGACTGTGCCACAGTTTTAATCAGCTCTTGAATCACAACGCGATCCTGGTTCCCTGCATCGCTGTACAACACAGAACATAAACATTCAAGTCGCATAATAAACAAGCAAAAAGGCCTTTTGCAGCAACTACAGCTGTCACGTGTACTGGAGAAAAAAAGCAAAGCAATTCTCTGAAATATAGGGGAGTAGAAGTATCCGCTAAGAAAATGGAAGCAAATAAATGTACTTACCTTGCATTGACTTCCAAGTGATAGTTGCTGGCTATGGTGTTGATCTCAATTTTCTTCTTTGAGGGAGCCTGTAGTTCAAAACCAGAAACCAAGAATGCAACTAAATCTTTAAACAATTGAAGATGAAGACCGATTGCAGATGTGACTATAGATACAGTGACTATTTAATTAATTGCCCTCTCACCACAACGGTCTGGTGCTCTATGCGAAGCTTCTCCACCCCAGGACCATACAGTTCCCTCAGCAGACACATGATGCGTGTCTTCTTCCCTGCACCCGATGGACCATACACCAACAAGTGGGGGAAGTCACCACATTGAACCTGAAACAGTCACACAATTAAAATATTTTTTTTTTTACTTTGCAAAGATTTTTCTTAGAATAGGCGCAACACATTCCTCAAATCACACCGCCCTGCATCATATTTGCTGTATGAAATCTAACACTTGTTCTTTACCAATTTTGGGTTGCTGATTTCAAAAAACAATATCCATTTTGCTCTGTCACGTCACGTTTTTTCACAAGTGGCAATCATAACAGATTTTGCCTTGTGCGAGCGTGAGGAGGGTGAGGAAGTCTTTTGTGACCTTTAATCACCACCTAAACCATCTCAGCTTGGGTTGTATTGTTGCATTATCCTCACCAGTCTTGTGTCTGTAAAGGCATTTTTCAATGCTTAAACCTGATGTGATATGGTCAGTAACAGGAGAAACTGTAAACATGATCCAGATGTTTTTTGCTATATCTGTGGATGCTTCACTACATCCAAACAGCGACCAAACACAACAGATTTTGTGAAAAAGTCATACTTTGCTTCTTTTTGTATGAAACTGGGTGACTAAGACAAGCCACGGACACCTCATTCAGCTTGCAGGGTGTGTGTTGAAAACCTCAGAGCATGGATTAAGGGAAACAGAAAGAGCTTGGGTTTTGGTATTCCAATCATATGGAAGGAGCCACAGAATCACTTTGATGACCAGATTGTTGCCATCTTTTGTGATTGGGAAAAGCACAAAAACTTGAATCTGAATGGAAAAAAAGAGAAAACAATGGATTCACATTTTATGACAAAACTGTACGCGATTGAATATTTTTATTGGTATTTATGAACTCAGCATCACTCAGTTAGGCAATATCAACTATCTTCTGGAAAACAGCAGAAATTTTACTTGCTGGTGCAGGGCGGTGTTCTCCATTTGCTTTTAAATATAACCAACATTACACTGTGTGGCAAACTAGAGCAAGACTCTCCCCTCTTCCTTTTAATTACTGCTCGGCATGCCAATAAATCATCTCACGTGTTTTTAAACATCATCAACAGCATAATATATCAATTTTTATACAACTTTTTCACCTGTATGTAGCATTTGAGTGCAGTGTGTTCGAGTATTCAATAAGAATAGAACAAGAAATAGGACAATAAATATTCACCCCAAAGAGAACTGAACACATATGAACAAGAACCTCAAAAATACAAGCAGTATTTTCTCTAGGAAAGGACGGTGTGTAATGTATGTGTGCCATGTGTATAAAGAGTGAGAGGATTAGCACCATGGGGTAATAAACCTCAATGCATTAATGAAAACTGGACAAGGTTCCATTTTTAAGTGGTTTTAGAGCCTAAGTAAGCATATAATTTGCTCCATCAGATAAAGGCCCTCCAGGCCAATATTTTTAGGTAGTAGCCCCATTAGTGTCACAGTGTGGGGTTGTGGAAGATCCTGTTGGGAAATCTTGGAAAGGGTACAGCTCTCCTCTACCCAGAATATACTTAAAACTCGTGTTGCAGAGCTTCTCCAACCTTATAAAACAAGGTGCACGCAATGACGGACGCGTTAACATGACTGGGGTTGTTCTGCAAACCGTACACGCAAATCAAACCGAACCAGCTCAGGCAGTCATTTCACTTTATGCTCCCGGACTAAACTTGGTGATTCCCAGCCCATTTGCAGCAGTAATTCCGATGCTACTGCTAATCTGAATACACAGTTAGCATGGACGAGCTCGTTTCTCTTACCAGGTTTTTCAGCTGAGCCGCCTGCTCTTTGTGAAAGTCGAGTTTCCCGAGGGATGAGGGTCGATATTTGTCCACCCACAAACTCATTGCGTTAGGGAGTTAATAACTGTCACAGTAGTCCGTGTTGACAGTAGATACACCGCTGCCTGCTACTCTCCCGCGAAATGTTTTTCACGCGCAACCCGCGCGACGGTTTCCTACGCAGCTACGGAGACTCGGAGGGGGCAAATCTGTTACAGGCGCGCGGGAAAATCCACATTTTCACCACTTATAGCACTCAGGAGAGAGGTGCTTTTCATCCATAACTGGCACTGCATTGTCCTTTTTATTTCTGCACATTCACAACTGCAGTTTATTTATATTTATGTAGCTTTTTAGCGGCATAATTGACAGGAAACAACTGGACCCTGTGGTGTCTCATGTTCAGTCACACACAGTATCTTTAAAAAGTTTTATATTTCCCCCAAACAGCCTACAAAAGATGACCTCTGCTAGTATCACTCTTGCATGACATCTCTTATGTCCAGGTGTAAGTAGACAGTGATGTCTACACAACAGCACAGCAGACAT
>VVAS01113366.1:0-14098 GCA_015103295.1 Ptychochromis oligacanthus
GGACCAGTCATACTTGCGTGCATAGTCACCCACCAAAGAGCCTTTTTGAGCCCAAAGAAACTTTGAAAGCTCTGTTTGGTTTGAGCTGAGCTAAACAGTGAATTCAGGGCTGGTAGGAAGGGGCAAAAGCACACCCCTGTTACAACACAGGGCAAAACTAGAGCAGCATATGTATGTTTTGAACACACACACACACACACTCTGTATTTTCAAAGGTGCTTTAACAGTAGACTGAAATTTCACTGTACTGTGAACATACTCTCACAGGGCAGACTTTTGAACATGCTTCTTCTCATGATCACATACACACTATTTTCTTTCTACTCCTTCCAGAGCCGATCATCAAGCCTGTGAAGAACAAGCAATTCACCCTGATGGAACAGGAGTTACCTGCCACTGTTTACGATATGGAGTTAGTAAACATTCAAGACTGATCTAAAAACTATACACAGTAGTCATGTATTATTCTGTACATGTTAGTCCATCTACATGCATTTACTGTGTGTCCTTTCAATGAGCAATAACCATCCTCTCTCTGCAGATTTCTTGCAGATCTGATGGACGGGCCTGAGCTGATCCGTAATGTCACCCTCTGTGGTCACCTTCACCACGGCAAGGTTAGAGCCTGCCATATGCCTGCTTCTGGGTCCAGCATTTTTAACTTTGTGTTTCCAGTCAAAGCTGTTCTCTGGGGTTTTGCCAAAGAGAACATGTGTTCCTAAGATGAAAAATTGAACAGACTTGGAACATTTTGAGCATATGCTAATAAAATGGCTGCACTTTAGACCCATCTGTGGCTCTTGGGAATCTAATGAATGTGTTTATTCCGTTCAGACCTGTTTTGTGGATTGCCTGATTGAACAGACACACCCAGAAATCAGGAAGAGAGATGATGTGGATGTGAGTGTTGTCTGCAATAATTCAAAATCTTTCCACTGTATTATACATAAATTACTGTATATGACAGCTGAGACTAACGTGATTTTTACTTTTTCAGCTCCGATACACTGACATCCTCTTTACAGAACAAGAGGTGAGTGGCTTGGTTTAATTGTGGCGTAATGCTACACAGCAGTCATCACTAAAATACATGAGGTTAATACTGTTTCAAAATATATAAATACTGAAATATCCACATAGTCTAAAGGAGCACATTTCCCTCAGAATATCTTCTTTAAAAGAATGTATTAATGTTTCCCTTGCTTTTGCCTGATGCATTTTTCATAGAGAGGAGTTGGCATCAAAAGTACTCCTGTCACAATGGTCCTACCCGACTCCAGAGGAAAATCCTACCTTTTCAACATAATGGATACACCAGGTGTTGTATGCATATTTTGAGGTTTTGATACATAGTATAATCTGAAAAGACCAAAAAACAAAAAAGGTTAACATGATGTCAACTTTTGCCCAATAGGTCACGTGAATTTCTCTGACGAGGTCACATCTAGCATCCGTCTCTCAGATGGCGTTGTCCTCTTCATAGATGCAGCAGAAGGAGTGAGTCATCTTCTTTTCATCTGTGGTTCTCCCATACCGGTGCTATCTTAATCTTTTTTTTTTCATATGGCACTGTTCTTCAGCTGTGTCTATATATCTTATAGGCATTTGTGTATCTCTGCCCAGGTGATGCTGAACACAGAGCGTCTGATCAAGCATGCAGTTCAGGAGCGAATGGCCATCACCATCTGCATCAACAAGGTGGATAGGCTCATTTTGGAGCTCAAACTGCCTCCCACAGATGCTTATTATAAACTTCGCCACATTGTAGACGAGGTCAATGGTTTGCTCAGGTAAATATTGGGAACCCCTCACTAACAGTATCTGAAGAGCGTGAAGGCTTTCATGTGATATTTCCCCCTTTTTTTGGAGAGGAAATTGCCACAAAAATATTTCCTAATTATGAATATTATTTTGTTGCTGCATTCTAAGTCAGTAATGATTTGTAGACTGGTTTAAATCTTTCCTAACATGAGGTGCTGGTGAGAAAATGTAGAAATCTTTGTTGCGAGTGTGATGCCAGACTAGGCACTGCACCACTGACAAATAGCAGGACTCTATTTTGTCAGGCAGTAAAAATGGTCACAGGAATAATACGAGTTTCGTTTAAAGAAAAGCCACATTAATCTGTAACTGACCACCCCGATGATATTAGTTGCTGTCTGACCGTTTCTGTTCCCTTCCAGCACATATTCCACAGATGAGAACTTGGTGGTGTCTCCTCTCCTTGGAAATGTCTGCTTCGCCAGCTCTCAGTACAGCATCTGTTTCACCCTGGGTTCCTTTGCAAAGATCTACTCAGACACCTATGGTGAGATAACTTTTGAGCATATAAAGTAGTGAATTCAGTGCTTCACTACGATAATATGAACATGGTCCAGTGGATGGAAACACTGGACAGTAAACAGAAAACCCCAGCTCATGGTGACATCTACAAATGCTTGTTTAGTCTGACCAGTGACAAAATCAAAAGAGATTCACTTTACTTTGTCATGTAAAATGGTGCTGTTGAGTCGTTGTAGAACTAAGTAGTATTTTTTCTTGGTATTAAAAGCTGAAGTATAATATATAATT
Source organism: Ptychochromis oligacanthus (assembly GCA_015103295.1). Classification (NCBI taxonomy): domain Eukaryota; kingdom Metazoa; phylum Chordata; class Actinopteri; order Cichliformes; family Cichlidae; genus Ptychochromis; species Ptychochromis oligacanthus. Next base: position 2,572 of record VVAS01113366.1, read on the forward strand.
TTGACGTTTTTCAGGTTTAAGACCTTAGTGGCTTACATGTTTGCTTAACAAGCAAAAGGTCGCTGGTTCAATTCCAGCCGGAGACAGAAAACCCCTTTGGGGTTGTGTCAGGAAGGGCACCTGGCATAAAAGCTCTGCCATTTCAAACATGTGGAGCTACCCACTGTGGTGACCCCTTGTGACAAGGGAGCAGCTGAAAGTAGCTACTTCTTCTTCAGTCTTAAGATCTTAAAACACACAGATTTTGAGTTTTAAAATGTTGTGCGAACTCTGTGAAACAAATGCTCGAATCGAAGAATCTTAGTCCAGTCTGGGATCTTCAAATCTTAAACTTTCATCTGGACAGACCTAATACAAAGTCAGGCCATGGTTTCATTTCATGCACTGTGCATTTTGTATACCAACATCTTACTCCATTTCTCTATATATGCAGGTGACATTAACTATAATGAGTTTGCCAAGAGGCTCTGGGGAGACATTTATTTCAACCCCAAAACGTGAGTAGCCAATGTGTATTCTAAACAGATGTGAAACCATGCTCTCCATCATCATCTTTTTAACACATCCTTACTGTACATTTATTTTTCCTCTTCTTCCTAATCCAGCCGCAAGTTCACGAAAAAAGCTCCCAGTAGTAACTCCCAGCGCAGCTTTGTGGAATTTGTCCTGGAGCCTCTCTACAAGATCCTCTCACAGGTTGGACACATTTAACATGTGTTTTTTTTTAATGTAGGCCAAACAGGTAGCTCAGTACATTCTGGCTGCATGAGGCGCAGGATGAACTTGCAAAGCCCTGTGTGTAATCCTTACCCAAATCCTCTTTGTGTCTAGGTGGTCGGGGATGTGGACACATCTCTCCCTCGAGTTTTGGATGAGCTGGGTATCCACCTGACTAAGGAGGAACTGAAGCTGAACATTAGACCACTGCTGAGGCTTGTCTGTAATCGCTTCTTTGGAGAGTTCACTGGTATGGCCTGATTTTTTTTTTTTTTTTTTTTTTCTACTACTATTTTAGTATTTCATTTTTTTTAACCTAAAATACTAAACAGCCTTGTATGGATAGGTGTCTCATCAATAAAGTAGTAATAATACTACAGATTAGCTTCTCTCTGCAGCTTGTAACGATTGTGTTATTAATCTGTAGATAAATGGTAATGCTTTAGTAAATGCAGCGAATCTCTTCTACCTCAGATATTGAACTTTGATGCTTTTCCTGCAGGCTTTGTAGACATGTGTGTGCAACACATTCCCTCACCACAAGAGGGTGCTAGGAACAAGATAGAGCACACTTACACTGGAGGTCTAGACTCGGACTTGGGGGAAATCATGGCAGAATGCGATCCTGATGTAAGTATAATGGAGGTGTCAAGTTTATTGGGTGCTGAGAAGGTGCACCAATTAATCGCTAATGGTGGCAGTCTCCTTCCAGTGGCAGTCTTAATTCTTCAGGTACTCATACAAATAAAGTCAAAAGCCTTCTTGAATTGCTTGAAATAAACAAGCTGTTAAATTCTGCCTTTTACCATCTATTACATTCCAGTGGTAAAACTTTGCAGCTCTCTGTTATCCCTCTTGTCTTCTCACGTCATGTCTCTCTCCCTCAGGGTCCTTTGATGTGCCACACCACTAAGATGTACAGCACAGAGGATGGGGTTCAGTTCCATGCTTTCGGCAGGGTGCTGAGCGGGACCATTCAGGCAGGTCAGCCCGTCAAGGTCTTGGGAGAGAACTACACATTGGAAGATGAGGAGGACTCTCAGGTCTGCACTGTGGGCCGTCTCTGGATTTCTGTGGCCAGGTATGCTACTTAAGTTTGATTTATTTTGTGTTTTGTAGCAAATAAAGGATTGGTTATCAAAATGACACTTCATTCCACCATTTTAGATATCAGATTGAAGTGAATCGAGTGCCTGCCGGCAACTGGGTTCTCATTGAGGGTTGTGACCAGCCAATCGTCAAGACTGCCACAATCACAGAGCCCAGAGGGAATGAAGAGGTGGGAGATACGTCTAACATCTTAAAAAAAACAAAACAAACAAACTTGATGAGCCAAATCCAGATTCTTATTTTTTAACTCTGTCTTTTAGGCTCAGATTTTCAGGCCGTTAAAGTTCAACACAGCATCAGTCATCAAGATTGCAGTCGAGCCTGTGAACCCATCAGAGCTGCCGAAAATGTTGGACGGACTGAGGAAGGTCAATAAGAGCTATCCTTCTCTCACGACAAAGGTACGTCATCACACAAATACGGCATTTAAGTGTTTTTTTGCTAGTACCTCAGCCTGGGTCTGTTATTTGCAATACATTTCCATATATTTCAGTGTAATTTGAATTTTGGCAAATGGACCAGTTCTTATATAGTGGTTTTCTACTCTGCTCGAGCACTCAAAGCACTTTATACTACAAGACTCATTCACCCATTCACACATACTCATACAAGCACTTTTTTTCTATGCCTAAGTGCTTTTTTCCATCTAACATTCACACACATTCACACTCCGATGAACGCATCGGGAGCAACTTGGGGTTCAGTATCTTACCCAAGGATACTTTGGCATGCAGACTGGAGCAGCCCAGGATCGAACCACCAACCTTCCGATTAGCAGGCGACGTACTCTACCTCCTGAGCTACAGCCACCCCAATTTTGGAAGAACGAACGTTAAAACTACCACTACAACAAACTGTAATCTAAACAATTAGTTTAATTGACTTTGTGTGTTTGTCTTTCAGGTGGAGGAGTCTGGAGAGCATGTTATCTTGGGGACAGGAGAGCTTTACCTGGACTGTGTCATGCATGACTTGAGGAAGATGTACTCTGAAATCGACATTAAAGTAATTTTTCTCAGCATTGCCTTACTCGTGTTGTATAACTATGCCATTTATTGCATGTCTTGTAGTGACAACATTGGGGACGGTGAGAATTAGTAAAACATAAGTTATAAGATTTTATCATTATTACAATTCAGTTGAAAGATATTAAGCTGTAGTTGGAATTTCAATCGTTTAAAGGGGAAGAAACAGTATGTCCAAATATGTGTTGAATATGAAGCTTTTGGGGAATTTTTTATTTTTTTTTCTCATGGTTTTTATTTACCTTTTTAGTAGAAAAAATAAATTGCGTAAAGGCACTGCGCGGAGTAAAACCTTTGGTTTCTTTTTGTAATTTTGCTCATCTATCCCCACAGGTTGCTGACCCAGTTGTGACTTTCTGTGAAACTGTTGTGGAGACATCATCCCTCAAGTGCTTTGCTGAGACGCCTAATAAAAAGTCTGTGTTGAGATTAATATTTTTAGATCTTTTCAAACAAACAACAGCATGAGTTCAGTCTGGGCTACATTATTAATATAATTCAGAACACCCAGCTCTAAAGTTATTTTCTCTAAAGTTTCCAGTCTCTGACATGCAGTTTTATTTATACAGTTTGCAGTGTTGAGGAATTAAATGTTCACTGTTTAAAGGCTGTTTCAGTCAGTCCTTCCCTTTGGCTGAGTGTCACCCCAACCCAGAATGAGTGATTGACGGATGTATGATGTGATTGACAGGAATAAGATCACCATGATTGCTGAACCCTTGGAGAAGGGGCTAGCTGAGGACATCGAGAACGAAGTGGTTCAGATTTCTTGGAACAGGTATGATTTTGAAGACGTTACTCTCATACTCACACACATAGAAATCTGAATGACATCTCAGTTAACTAAAATCATATAATGTGCCTTTTATTTTAGACGTATGCACTGATTTCCTCCTTTTCCCTCTAATGGGGTACCAGGGTTATTAAATTCTCCGTATTTCAGTGCCTTTCTGACCAATCGTTTATTCTCATTTATCCTTAATCAGAGATAAATCAGCAGACAAGAAGAAGAAGGATTGATTCTTTAATTAAATGCTGTGAAGGAGGAAGGTAAAGGAATATAGAAATACCCAGGGCTAAAAGAAAGTAATTTAAAAGCTACATCTATTGGGTTTGGGACATTGGCCTTAAATCTATAGGTATTTTATCATGAATAGGCAGAGGTATGCTCCTTCTGATGAGCATTCAGTCAGTTTTTAATTTTTAGCTTGGACAAGGAGGTGATGTTCTTGTGTTGCAGTTGTTAACTTTCTCAGATGAGTTGAATGCGCAAGTTAGAGTTCAGGTTTGGTATCACTCCGTTGTATAGCCTGTATGCACTAAAACAAAATATAATTTCTCACCACTGCTTTCTTCATGTTTTCACATTGTAAATGTCTGTAGTCGAGCTGCCTTTACAAATCTAAATACTTTACAACATGGAAACCACTGGTAACACTCAAGAACAGAAATGCCAAATTTAGATTTTCCAAAAAAAGATCTAAAAAGAAAAAAAAACGCCAGTTCTGGAATAATGTTGGTTTGACAGATGAAAGCAAAATTAACTCATACCAGAATGGTGGGCATGTAGAACAAAAGACAGAAAGAAAGGGCTCATGATCCAAAGCATACCACATCATCTATCAAACATAGTCAAAGCAGTGTTATGTTAGAGGAATGCCTGGAATCCAGTAGAACTGGGTCACTAATATTTACTGGTGATGTGACTGCAGAGAGAAGTAGCAGGATGTATTGTGACGTTTACAGAGCTATAGTTTCCACTCAGATTCAGTTAACTGCTGCAAAACTGACACTTAACAGTACAAATGGATGGTACAAAAGATGCAGAAAAAGCATCCCAGGAGGTTTTTAAGGCAAAGAAATGCAATGTTCTTAAATGGCCAACTCAGTCACCTGACCTTAATGCAACTGAATGTGATTTTTACTTACTGACACAAAAACTAAAGGTGCAAACCAAAAGAAGACGGACAAACAAGTAGCACCTGAAGGGGGCTGAAGTAAAGGCCTGGCAAAGCACCTCAAGAGAGAAAACTCAGCAGTTGGTTTGGTTCCAGACTTCAGGCAGGCAGTGAAAATAGTTTACATCCAAGTATTAAAATGAGTCCATACATTTATAATTAGGTTGGTTTGTCCGATTACTTTTGAGCCTATAAAAAGGAAGGGACCCTTTGTTTTTTTTTGTTTTTTTAAGCAGCTGCGATACCTCAACAGTCAGTGAAGTATTTCTGTTGAAGCATCAATTGGTATAGAGTTACATAAGGTGTCTGATGAAAGTAGGCAGGACATGCACAACCTTACTGTCAGAGGGTGGGAGGGGGCAGCATGCTGCTCAGGAACCAGACTTCTTGAGGGAGAAAAGCTATTGCACAGCTTGGCAGTCATCCTCCTGATGCTGCAGAATCTTCTCCCTCATGGAAGGGGGGTGAACAGTTCATGGGAGGGATGGGAGGAGTCAGCCACAGCGCTGGTGGCCAGAGGGGAGAGGGTTGCCGATGATCCACTCTGCTATCTGTACGAACCTTTGGAGCTTAAGCCGTCAGAGGAAGTGCAGGTTCTGCTGGACTCTCTTGGCCAGTGACATGGTGTTAATGGTCCAGGAGAGTTCTTCAGCTTGTGAAGCCTTGACATCTGGAAAGTTTCATAACTGGGGGAAAAAACGTCAAAAAAGTTAGACCCATTTTGCCCCACTCAGCTGGACAGTCAACACAGATTGATGCTGCTGCTGCTGATGATGTGGGTATTAAAGACTCTTAGGTGTAAGAAATGTGAAATACAAAAGCAGCCATTGTCACTAATATCTTGAATTAAAGTGTATACAAATGCCTTTCTGTATTTTAATATTAAGCAATGTGAAGGTCAGACTTTTATGTATTGTGAATGTATGTCCTCATTAAAAAAATTCTCCTTGCTGTATTGATCAGGTCACTTACAGTAATTGAATCATTCACTAAAAGCTTGCATTTCTTCATCCCTCCCTGACATGATTACATGCATAAGTGTATGGTGCTCAAGAGAGGCTTCCTATCAGTACATGTCTGTGTGGCCATCAGGACCCAGCAGAGCCAGCATGGGACACTATTCCATTAATCCCCCCACCCCACCCCACCCCCCCCCCCACTGCCAATATCCTTAATGTTATACACTGACACAATGTGCAGCCCTCATTTCAACCAGGGACCATTTTTTCCTCATGACAGGAAGAAGCTGGGAGAGTTTTTCCAGACCAAGTACGACTGGGATCTGCTGGCCGCCAGATCTATTTGGGCCTTCGGACCAGACACTACAGGACCAAACATTCTTGTAGATGACACATTGCCTTCTGAGGTGAGTGTTTTTAAAAATCAGCCAAGCAGATGAATCACAAAGGTGTGTGCATCTGTGTTTGTCTATGAAAGAATTTAATGCTAGACGTTTCTGATTTGAGCACACAATAAATAACTGCATGACTAAGAGTTTTTTTTTTTTAATATTATAAAAGTTGAGTCTCTAAAATGTCCTGAAACAGAAAATGAATTTCCAGAGCTCAAAGTGGGGCTTTCAAATGTCTTAAAACTCAAACTATGTTTTTACATGAATGAAATTTGCCGTTTGAATAGCCCAAGTCCGTGAAGGTTTGGCAGTTTTTTCTTTTTGAAATTAATGCATTAACATGAGCAGCCCAGGAGTCCATACTTCCACAAAGGCTCAAAATTCCTTCCACACCATGCATGTATTGAGTCCCTGGATCTGAATTACTTTGATATTTTCATAAGAACATTGAGGCAGTGAATTCCTCCAAAAATTAAGCAATTCTAAGCTTGTCCAAGCCCCACTTCTGGATTAAAAAAATAAAAGTAATAATAAAATAATTGATGCAAATCCTTGCACAACTTTTTGATTAGCTGATTAAAAAAGCAAACCGAACCAACTTCCTTGGCTTTTCAAGTAGACATTTACATAACAATAACTGTTCTTTCGGATTCATATTATTTATTTGCTAAACTAGCCTAGAGTTGCACCATACATTAACAGAACAAGGTTCATGGAGAAAAAAAAAATTACATTTCAGTTAAACTGTAAAGTTTAGAACAGTACATCCAATGTTGAGTCGCAGTACTTATTTCTGCCTGTCACTTAGGATTCAAACCATACAAGGATATTAAAGTGTCTTACCAGAGAACAACCCATACATCATTGTTTTAACCAATTCTGCATACATTTGTGTTTCCCCTGTAGGTGGACAAGGCACTGCTTGGTTCAGTCAAAGACAGCATTGTTCAAGGTTTCCAGTGGGGCACCAGGGAAGGACCTCTGTGTGATGAACGTAAGTCCTCTTTGATCCTTTCACCACTGAAACATGTTGCTTTTACAAAGTAAGCCACCGTTTTTTAGATTGCATCTGGTGTTGGAATTTCCTCCTAACCAGAGTGTTAAACCTTGTGGACATTACACATTGTGCACAAAGAAAATGTGTTTTTCCTCAGTGTTGTATAACCATAACTGAGTCTTTTGCTGCCTTCAGCCATCAGAAATGTCAAGTTTAAGATCCTGGATGCAGTGATCGCTCAGGAACCTCTCCACAGAGGAGGAGGCCAGGTCATCCCTACAGCAAGGAGAGTAGTGTACTCTGCTTTTCTCATGGTGAGATCATTCTTCCCAAACTGCATTCTTCTCATCTGCCATTAGCGCCTCCAGTTTTCCCTTTCATCCGCACTTTCTTTAATGTTCCATTACCTTGATTAGAGTATGGGACTTTGCTGATGTGCGTTCAATTTAATTGCAGTGTGATAACATTCCTCTTTTTTTATTTTGGCTTCCTTCCTGCTTCTTTGGCTTGTACGCTGCTGTTTTCATAAATCGGTCAGCTGTACATGGGATTGCCATATTGTTTCTCCAGGCTTTTGTCCAGGCTTTAATGTATAGTCTCCCTTGTGTCCCAGGCCACTCCGAGGTTGATGGAGCCATATTACTTTGTAGAGGTTCAGGCTCCAGCTGATTGTGTATCTGCGGTCTACACAGTGCTGGCTCGAAGGAGGTTTGTCTGCTTTCTTTGTCCCAGTGATGGTATCAGTCTATTAATACAATCTCAGTTTAGTGCAAATATTTGTAAATGGCAATTCCTTTTTTTAGATAATTGGTCCTGTGTTTGTCATTGATCAGGGGCCATGTTACCCAGGATGCACCAATTCCAGGCTCTCCTCTCTACACAATTAAGGCTTTCATCCCAGCCATTGACTCCTTTGGCTTTGAGACAGACCTTCGCACACATACACAGGGTCAGGCCTTTGCTCTGTCTGTGTTCCACCACTGGCAGGTAAGATTTTAGAGACACTAACTTGGTTTCCACTCGATGTTTTGTCAGTAAAGTCAATATCAGTAAAGATCCAGGTGAAAATTCTAAGAAGACTCAGATATTCAAATAGCTTTGGAGATGTCCATAGATGTTACACTTCCATATGGAGCTTACTCTACTCTACACCTTCAAACAAGTAGAGCCAGAGCTTAGATTTTTTTTTAAGTACCTGAGAACTTACAGTTCCAATGTCATTAGATTTATTGAAACTGAAATTATTCCCAGCCCTCATCTGCCTGCATTTGAGCAGTGAAACAGAGTTTTTTTTAAAACAAAAAAGTCCATATTGTTAATTTTTGAATCGCATTGTGAATACAGTATTCAACATCACTACACAACAATGTGATTTTTGGTTCTTCTGCTGCCACCCATACATTTACTCGCACAAACTCTGACACCACATAAAGTTGTGGCAGCTTGTGCAGCGGAGTGACCCACCTCGTGCACATGTCTGCCACTCTGGGTAAAATGCTTTTGATGTGGAGTAGAGTGGAGTGTTGAGTCATTACGTTTTAAGTATAACGTGGCTGTCCGGGTCTCTTTCTGCACATGTCTGGCATGTGTTTGTGTCTGCACTCTGCAGAGCTGTGTCAGGGAAAATTAACTCCACTTAGTGTAGATTAATACTTCACTGCTCAGTCATTAATCTGAAAGAAAAAAAGAATTCTCCCGGCTGCAAATATTAAATATTTTCTATCCTCCTAACTTATGTTTTATCCCCTTGAGGTGAAAATGAATATGTCTGGCAAGAAACTAGCCATGAATTATTTATTCATAAGCTTGTTGAAATACTGGAGAAAGATGTATTATAGGCATAGTTATCCTTTGGGAAATGAAAAATAAATGAAACCCATTGATGACAAAAACAGACAGTTGCTTTTTACCTTGTAACTTGTTTCAGTCAAGTTGTAAGAGTGAAAAATATTATTGCTTGTTTCCTTCTTGGTATAAAGCAGTTAACAAGTCACATTTCCCCTGGGAAAATTCCAGATTTCTTCTCTTTTTTTTTTTTTTTTCTTTTTTTTTTTTATAAACAAAATGTTTTGACGTCCTGAAATTATGCAGCCCAGTGTGATGATTTATTTCCATTTGGCCTCAGCTGTAGGTGGTTTAAAAATATATATAAAAATCTACTCTTTTCCCAGAAGACTCCCTCGATGTACCAATCACCATGACCACCTATCCTCAAATTACTCCTCAAAGGCAGCTGCTCTATCTGTACCCGATACAATCAACACTTTGGATCTTCACTGCTGATGATTCCTGCCAGCACATATGGATTCAGCTGTCCCAGATAATAAGAATATACCACAGTGAGAGCTATGCTGTTTGCCACATTAAACTCAAGAGGCTATATTGTGGCTCCCTCATTAGTTTGATATTGTACTGCCAATATTGGCATGCCATCAGCGCACTGCTGACTTACTGTTGTTGGAAGCTCCCATCCATCTGTTGATTGGGCTTCAGCCACTCCATTGATTATTTTTCCCCTTTTTATCCACTTTTAATCTCTCCCTGAGGCTGGGAAAGTCTTAGTTAGTCCCCTCATCCTACTTATTTCAGATACAAGCTTTCCTCTTCTTGCTTCTCCTTTTGCATTTTGGAAATCTGTCATAATGAAAACTTTCAAAGGTTATATACTGTGAATTAATGGATTTAGTGAATTGTTTAAAAACCTTTGAACTAATTTCTTCTGACTCAACCTGTTAACAAGATGCTGATGCTGTGTGGTCACAACTGGAAGGAGTGACAGCACTTTCACATTGCTCTTCCCATCATGTTGATGGATGCACCCCTGACTCAGTAACAAAAGGACAGACTTGCAGCTGAATCAGATATTTAATGAAATGCCCACTCAGCTTGTTAATGGTCAAAGTTTGATGTGCTTCATGCTGTCAGATTATTTCACACATTGTGCATGGCTGAACAAAAATGGGAAGAATTCCGAAGTTGACCAGTCACAGCTGCCATTTGCTGCTTCTCTGGTTTTACCATCATAATCAACGGGTTTCCCTTTCAGATTGTGCCCGGTGACCCACTGGACAAGAGCATTGTGATCAGGCCTCTTGAGCCTCAGCCTGCCCCCCATCTAGCCAGAGAGTTCATGATCAAGACACGAAGACGCAAAGTGAGCCCTTTGTCTACTTGTTCATCCCTAATTTTGTAAAATTTCTTGTTCTCTTTATGACTAATATTTTGTGTTTGGCTCTCTGCAGGGTTTGAGTGAAGATGTGAGTATCAGCAAGTTCTTCGACGACCCTATGTTGTTGGAGCTGGCAAAACAAGACGTAGTGCTCAACTATCCCATGTGAAATTGCAACGGTCACTGCAGCCAACACCAAAAACTCCACTGCTCAATCAACAGCAAATCTTATTTTTTTTCCAGAGGATAGGGGTATAATCTTGCCACATTTTACTCATTACAGAGCAGTTGGAGTTGTCAAGAATTGCAGAAGTTGTTGCTTCGTCTGTCTCTTGTATTTTTATTTTTTATTTGTACAAACTATCATTGTTTTTGTAGATGGAAATTAAAAAAAAGACATTGGATGTTTGATCTGGTGTATGTCTGAATAAAAGATGTTTGTAATTCAATGACAAGTTCTGATGTCTGGTTCTTTCCAGTGCCACAGTCTTTTTAATAATTTTACATGTGAAAGTCAAGGTATAGATGTATTTGATTTTTTTAAACTGTTGGCCAGGAATCTTCAGTGTAGCTGTCTTAAATCTGTGTCTGTAGGTTAAAACTACTGCTTAGTCGGACCTTTGCGGATAGTTTGAGTGGTTGGTGTGTCTGTTTGGGACACTGTGACTGATAGACTGATTGTGGAATGGTTTCAGGCAGCCAGGGAGGAAGCAAAGGTTAGGGTCACATGACCCAAATAAAAAGGGGAACAAAGGAACGATGGAGCATATCAAAGGAGACAGATGTCATTGGATTAAATGGTTGCTCTTCCTTCATCTTTTGAGGCTGTGGAGCAAACTTCTGATTCCTGAACGTGACAAAAACATCCGCTCAACAGATGCCATCTTCCTTTGGATGCAGTTTCTAGGGTGCGTGAAGAGATTGTGGAGTGGCTCTGATGAGACCATATGCATATACATACAAAAGGGCATGGTTATCCAAATTAGTGTCAGGCTGATCATTATCAGATTTATAGTAAAAGAAAAAAAAATTGTTTTCTGGCTGCATAACTTGGCTGAAGCCTATGAATATGTGTGTGTGTGTATATATATATATATATATATATTTTTTTTTTTTTTTTTTTATAATAATTTTTGAATATTTTTTTATTTTTTCTTTTTTAATAAAATAATTTGAGGGTGTTTTATTCCAAAGTGGCTG
>VVAS01113367.1:0-12729 GCA_015103295.1 Ptychochromis oligacanthus
AATGTATGAGCATCAAAACTGTCTGCTACATGCTTCACATTCAATTATTTTGTAGTGTGGGTACTTGTCACAACTTCAGATAAAATTCCAAAATCAAAAAGATCGCAATGCTGGCAACAGCTTCGTGCACCCTGAGGTTACACTTATTCAATATATTGTATCAAGTCAGAGATTAAAATATCTGATAACACATTACTTCTCTCAATCATAGCCTACATGGCGGTCAACAGGTCATGAAGTTATCTGATTAAAAAGTGCTGACAATTCAGAGCTACTACAGCTAATCAGAGTGTCAACAATAACACATGTAATTAGGGAAAATAATCATGACAGTCTTTCCTCCCCCCTTATCCTCAGTCCTTCCTGCCTTTTTAATAACGCTGACAGATTTGTTAAGTGATGTTTAGGTAAATGATCATAGCTGGCATCATGATTGAACACAATTTGAAGCTTGAAAGATGATCAAGCTTTAAATGTTTCTCGATCTTACTCATTAATTTAAAAAATAGAAATTGTCACTGTAGCAATTATCTTTTTTTTTTATGTCTAGCACCATGTTTCTGAAAGACTCAGATTAACAGTGTGTGTGTATATATGTGTGTGTGTTTTTGTGTCTATGTGCGCGGGTGAGAGAGTCCGAGAGATTACCCATCGGTGTAGCTGTGCTCAAGGGAGAGTCTTGCACTCACACATGCTGCTTCCTGTTTCATCTCCAACCAGAATAGCAGGAAGCAGGGATTTACCTGCACCCCCCTCCACGCACACAGACACAAGGATACGCACATTAATTAACATACAGAAGAAGGTGTAAAGTCATACACAGGCAAGGAAAAACCGTTTAAAAGAACAACACAGACCTAGTTTCACTGTTTCTAAGAAGATGCAAGTTTCATTGACATTACTTGCATTATTCATGACTGGGCAAATTTTCTATGACTTAAAACTGCATCAAAATCAGTGCAAGTCAACTGAAATATTAGAAAACATTGGAAAATGAAAAAAATTTACAATTACAAAGTAAACCTTCCATCATTCTCACACATCCTTGCAAAGTGTGTTATATGATATACCCATGTACAGCAAATGCAACGATCCTAAAAAGGAAGCGTACAGCATATCCAGCTCTTTGGAGGGCTTAAATGTAGTGCAAATGTCAGCTGTCTGAGTTTGTGTCAAACAGACAAACTGCCCTCTGACCTCTGAGAAGAAAAGCCTTCCTCCTAACTGTCTTTTTTCAGCAGCCAGTTGTTTATTCTTCAGCCGTTTAACTTTTTTTTTTTTTTTCAAGTAATCCTCTCTCCGTTTTCACACTTGGTTGTGCTGTAAAAAGAATTTGAAATTCAAACATAGAGGTGAGCATGACAATTTATGGAAAGCACCAAGAGAGAGCAATAGTAAACCAAAATGTCACAGGGCAAAGGCTTTCGGCTTCTAACTTTCATAGTAGTGAGTTTAGTTTTGTATTGACACCTAACAAACCTCCCAAAAACTCAGAACTATAAACTCAAGGCAATGTCATCTGTTTGGAGAAATTCATGTATTACCAGTTGGTCCTCCATGAATTTCTGTGATGTGTGCAGGTGCGAGGCTTACTCTGTGTGGTGAGAGACAGCCAGATGGTGTTTGTGTGTGATGGCGAGCGGCAGCAATACAGCGGTGGTTCCTTTCGCAGATCAGCACTCATATCTCTGTTCCATCTCCAGGCTCTCAGCTCATATAAACATCCCCAGTTCGTGGGCCTCTGATGTTTCTGCCTTTGTGTTTACAGTGAGAAGTCAGGCAAATATGTTAACTTTAAGACAAAGCGAACAAGGACGAACAATAGACTGAGTGCCTAAGTGCTTAAATTGGTTGCAGAGAAACATTATAATTGTACTATCATGCAAATGAGTGTTTGTTTCAGATATATTATCTATAATTGTATAAAAAATACAATTTTGCAATTTTCCTTTGTTTACCAAACATTTAAAAACACTACCAGTAAACCTTGCTATGTTCCTTTCTGTTTGTATTATTATCATTATTTTTATATCTTATCCCTTCTTCCAACATTTCATCTTGTGGAAGCTTTACACACACACTGCACCCACTGGCTTGCACACCATACTCTACAAGCGATAGGAAACATGCCCAATTAGATGACTTCAGCATAGCCAGGGGCTGACCCAGAAAAAAGCACTCAGGGCCTGTGGCAACCAAAATGAACAGTTCAGGAAAAGTGGAATGAAACAAACACACACATACACATGCAAACACATGTGTATGCACAATTTTGCCATAAGGTTAAATTGTCTTTGCAATGAAGCAAATGAGATGTAACATTCACTTTTGAAAATGGAGCTTTGTCTGAAAATAATCTTGGTAAAAATAATCATGCACATTTCCAATCAAATCCAAGCCCCATGCAATGCTACAACTCCAACATCAAAGCACAGTCAGAACAATTGTCTGCCCCTGCTCCTTTTAAACTGCCTGTTTTTCATCTGGAGAAAGCAGAAAAATCCCCTGTACATCAAAGAGGTAGACAGAGAAAGTAATTTAGTCTTATCTTAATTGAGCTGCAATTTTAATAATGATCTTACACATTGGGACCGAGGAGGAGCGAAGGAGCTGCAGGCTGCAGGAGGAGAGACTGGCTTCCCTGTGCTCCACTGCTTTACTCTGGTTGTCTAATCTCAGTTCCAGACATGTCATTGGCCGGTGATTTATGATGACCTAATGTTTTGTTTACTTCATGCTCATAACACACGGGCAGATTGCATAGGGCATGTGGTGTATGGGGAAACATGAAGGATCTGGGACTGCCTGTAGGACTGCAGTCCCCAGCAGTTCACAGAAACAAACAGCTCTGTTCCTGAGCCACCTGGCACAGCAGCTTCTTCAAATTGAGGGCCAGGATTTCTGGCCACTCTGAAGTTTATAAAAGTCCTAGAGTACGTGTTTCACTGGCTGTTGTGAGGCAGCCATCAATCTGCAGTACGGAGGTTACAAATTCTCAAGAAACACTAACCCGTCTGTTCATGCACTTTCTCAATAATTGACTTGCTTTTACTATACAAGTGGGCAGACATATGGGGTCTGACAACAGCTTGACAGTAAGGTCAAGAGTCCAGTAAGTAAGTCCACATTTAAACGTCTTTGATTTAGCTTCTGTTGGTGGTTTTCTGTCATTTAGCAAAGCAATCAAGAAGCATTTGAAAGGTCTTAGATAATGCATAGAGGAAATCTTACTGCTACGGAAAAACAGACACAATAGAAGCCTTGTGTTCCCTCTATTATTTGTTACAAAATTTCCTTTGTGTTCATGTACATATATGCTTGAACCCGTTTCCTCCACAAGCCTCATCCTGCATATCTGATCTGGACAACTCAACTCAAGTGTCTTTTCTCTGGGAGGAAAGAAAGAGATATGTTTGTTGGGTGGTGCATGCTAGCGGACAGTAAGGCCAGGGAGACAGGGGCCATGTGGGAGTATACACAGGTTTCACCTTCCTGATGCGGGCTGATGGCTCCATGGTTTTGCTTGCAGCTTCAGTACAATTGATGGCTAACCATAAAATCTTTAATTAGAGCCAATAAACATTTTTCCCCTCTTGGGAGTCTTCAGACACAATAAAATATTTATTTTTTAATGCAAAAATATAAGAAATTTGAAGCCTTCAGTTTCTATTATGAGCACTTGGTGAAAAAATTTGAATGGCTTTTAATCCCACTCCCACAGCAAACTGACTTTGTCAGTTTAACACTGCCCTCATGCACTAAGT
Source organism: Ptychochromis oligacanthus (assembly GCA_015103295.1). Lineage (NCBI taxonomy): Eukaryota > Metazoa > Chordata > Actinopteri > Cichliformes > Cichlidae > Ptychochromis > Ptychochromis oligacanthus. The sequence continues at coordinate 3,765 of VVAS01113367.1, forward strand.
CATTTGTTATCATGCTGACTAATATTACTGCAGTGCTGGAACTGGGCTAAAATGGGTCTGAAGGCAAACTTATCATGACAAACTGGACATGATGTGCATAACATTAAAAAAATTAAAAAGCTGAAGTAGTCTATGAGGAATTTAGTGGACATTATTAAAGTTAAAATTAGGTTAAATTAAGGTTAGGCTTAGGCAAATACAGGTTAGGGGTTAAGATTCTGGTCATCATGATATACTATCGGATCGTAAAAATGTATAAAAACACACACACACGCACACACACACACACACACACACACACACACACACACACACACACACACACACATAACCACACATCAAAATGCAAACTGAACCATTTTGAAATGATTTCCTCTGACTATATCCTCTGACTATTAAAAAAGTAAGGTGATTTTTATCATGTCAAAACTTAAAATAATACACTTCATAAATCAAATGAGTTCAAAAGGTGGGCAGAAGTGAGATATAATATGTCAAATACTTCAACAAATCACCCCAAGACAAATGTCACCCAATCTTGTAAACTTCAGCAGTTTAATTTTATGTGTTTCTGTTGTTTATAATACTGCCCAGGGGCCATGCCTACAACTCCCACTGATGGAGATGTCACTTATGTAAATATTTTTTCTCCATCCCTGTCTGGCCATTCAAAATCCAATTTGAAAATCCTATCAGATAGGAATTTCCTCCTTCTTCACCAGCAAGGCGACTGCTACATTCTTATCTTATCAGCAGCAACAATCTTGCATCTCATCGTGCCCAAACAGGGAGAAATAGAATCATAATGACAGCGGTATTTTAGCTCTTAGTCTGCCATAAATATTGGATATTCTGAAACTAATATGCATCTTACTGGTCATCAGCTCAGGCTGACTATTGACTTTTTATCAAGCAAAGGAGAACAAAGGAAAAACCCTCGTCTTGCTCTTAATACTCCCCCGGCTTCCCCCTTTTTTCCCTTCTCTCTTGGCACTGTGACCTGTATGATAAGGCCAGCGAAGCAAACTGTGAGCTGTGTCTGGGTCTGCACAGGAAACACAGGCGAATCAGTAGTGTTGTCCATCAGCGACAGCTATGCTGCCGTCAGAGCCTAGAACAATAGCCATAGACTCCCATGGCATCGGGAAAAGTTAGTCAGCCTGCAATCTCACTGCCACTGAGAAAAGAGATAAAGTTAAGAGGAAAATAAGAGAAAATGATCTTGGAATATTTACTTCCATGCATGTGGACACATCTGTTTTGTTGGTGTTTTCATAACTAATGCATATCTTCAAAGACAGAAGACATAAAAGTGGGTTCTAGGGTTTTTCATGTTACTAATGCTACAGTAATGATAATACAACTTTTCCCCTTTCCCCAAGTTGGCAGATTGGGTGAAATTGAGTCTACACTTTGGTTTGAAGGCAGTGACATGACCTACTGAAATCTCCATTCAACATGCTTTATGTGACTGTCCTCTACAGTGCATCAGTGAAATGCTCACATTCCTTCCATGTCTTTCTTTACACTGCAGGAAACCTAACTCCAATTACCTAAATGCAAAGTAAAGGCCAGATACACTATAAAAACAAACAAAGCATAGAGACTTGTTAATGCAATGCCATGGCATACATTATTGCGGTGGAAGCATTTTTCTCTGCCAACATAAATACATTCCACTCTCCCATAGCACACACTGGGGATAAAATACAATCAATAATGTAGTAACTACTGTAAATAATGTCCCCTGGAGCAGCTGTAATGGTGATAGATTCAATTGCTTCTGTACAGAATTACATTCAGGGTTCTAATACTTAAAAAGAGAGGATTGTGTTGGTTAGACATGGCTAAAATTCCCCAAAAGCAATACCATACCGAACTAACACACATGCACACACACATATATAAGCCATCTGTCCTGGACAGGACAAGAGGGCTTTAGGCTGCGCATGACATCAGCACAGCAAAAGTGACACCATTTATCACTGACCACTGAGCATGGAGACATTCATAACATCCTGACAGGAAAATCTTGTGGAAAATAATAACTTGGGCTTTGATAACAATTTGGCACCTCTTTGCAGTCTTCAGTTGGTTAGTGTCCAGTTCTAGTTTGCTATTATTTTTTACTCTCATTCATTTGTCATGAACTGATTTTGACATGTTTTCATGTGTTTCAGTGATTTATATTTAATAAAAACATGCACATTCCATTAAAATGTGGTTTAATCACTTTATTTTTAATGATGTTTTAAAGTTACTAAGGGAAGATATTTGTTGGAAAGGTTTGGTCAAGACAAAAACCTATTATGCACTTTATTAGACGGTGATATCATCTCCCATGGAGAAACAGTTATCAGTGTGACCTGTAGTACGGCAAAGTTACACAACAACTATATAGTAAAAACAAAAAGGGAGATGAGAAAATCTTTCCAGAACACGCTCATTTAGGTCCAAAGGTTAGTCAGCCCTTTCCCGTTTAAGCAGAGCACAGTCTCCAGCAGCATTGTAAATGACCTGCTCTTACTTTTGCTCTCCCTTTTGTACTGAGGTGAGAGTGGCGCTTTTGTCATATGTCAAAGGAGCATGGACTGCAGCCAAGCCTGTCCGTGGGTCTTCCTATTTTGACACCCTAAAGCACCTGCCCTCACTGAAGCGTGACAGGGAACGTCACAGAGAGAACAATGGAGAAAGAGCCTCTTTCCAGCCACTCCTCTCCGGCTGATCCAGCGCTGACTGCCTGTCGCTCAAATCCATTAAAGGTCAGTGTAGCTTGCTACCCTCCAACCCTCAGACGCTCAGGAGGAAACATTTTAATGGACGGTGCAACTTTTACACTCACTTTTTCCCTCTCCACCATTTCTCATTTTACCATTAAAGGTCAAAATAGGGGGATATCCCAGAAGGAAATACCTGAGTTCTAAAGGAGTTGTCTGTGGTTTCTACACCCCATCCCCCCTCCTCCTGTTACTTTTAGTCCTGGGTATTATCGCTTTTATAATGGAGTGCTGGGTGCTGATAACAGGATATCAGAAAAAAAAAAAATCACATCCCTCCTGAACTATTCTCCCTTTTATTCCTATACAATTACTGCCGGTAATTCTCCCAGTGACAGGCAAATAAGATATTGTGCTGAACTGAGATTTTTGACGTCAGCAAATGGAGAAACTTTGCAAGTACTATAAGCATCAACCTCAGTGGAGCTGTTGGGAAGTTCAAAAAAAATTTTATTATTGCCCTTTACTGCCTTGGACAAGAAGGATGAACGGCAGGAAATGGTCTAGGGTGGACTCGTACTAAGTGCAGGGCAGTGAGGGACATAGTTTTGGGTTTGGAACATTTTAACTTTTAATCAAGAAGCCAAAAAGGTGCCTGGAATAGCACGAAATGTATCGAACATTTTATAGAGAATTTATAAATGAAGGTCTATTAGCTCTAAATGATAAACTGAAATGTAAATGGGTGGTTCTCTTACCTTAGTTACCTGGAGTCAACTCCTGTGTCCTTTAGGCCACACTGAAGAGAAAACTTGAATAGCAACAAGACATACTGCACATAAGCAGAGACATGCACACTCAAGCACAAGTGTGTTCAGCCATATCAGCCATGGCATTCCAACCCCTAGCCTGGGTGGAAGAAATGATTTAGTTCTCTTCCTCTTGATAAATGCATACCTTCACTGTAGTAAAATGAGGGGGTACGGAGAAGGAAATATGAGGCACCTGAAGCAGTGAAACTAAGGAGACAGGCCTTGGTGGTGATACTTCATGGAGCACCTCCTTCATCTCGGGTGTTGTGAAGACAGATAAATCTCTTTTTTTATGGCAATTCCATCATCAGGCATAGGAGATAGAGCACCCGCTGCCACGGTGATGACGACTCACCCCTATCACTGCACCTCACAGACCTCAAGTATAGGGAGTTATGTCTGACTGCCTGCCCTCCTTATTAATCAAGACCAAATATGAAAGGACTTGATTTGTATCATCTTTTTGGCTGAAATGGGGGGTTACACTGTGGGCTTCTGATGACACATGTTAAACACATTCAACAAATATTTTTCTATATACGGGTAAGACTGTCCAACAATGAAAATACAGAAAGCCCAATGCACACTGAAGGTAAAAGTAATAAGGCCACGGAGAGGTTTAATGCCTATTTATTCAGAGAAAAGGTGGATACAATTGAATGACAATTCAAAATGTTAGAAAGAATAACATGGAGAGAAAGTTAAAAGCAGAAATTTACAGTCAAGTAAATGCCCTTGTAGGATTTCACATTCCATGAAGGTGGAATAAATGGCTAACCTCAACAACAATCTGGTTTAGTCAGTTTAACAGCAGAATCACATCAATATCCTTTTTTGTGAAGGGAAAACTCCTCCAATGATCTACTAGTAGCTTCAGGCACAAGGCTGTCCATCATCCAGCTACAGTTACCTTCCTCTCTGGGTTAGAGTGAACGTTGGGATAATGTCAGCCAGTTAAGCTACAGCAGTGACAGATTTACTGGGGCTCTTTGCATCTATTTTTTCAGTGAACAATAAGTTGAAGAAAAGTGAGCATTTAAGTAAAAATACATACATGCATTTCAACAGTAAGTTGATCAAGTTTAAAAGGACAGTTGCATGTCATATTCACGTCATGGTACTACAATTTAAACTGTAACGGCCAGCAAATGTGCTTATACCAGCTACTTCTAATTTCAATGCTTATTTAACCCTTTCATGCATCGTGGTCACTACAGTGGACAGCTATTCAAAAGCCATTTTCTTTAATATGGATGTGTTTTGTTGCTAGTTTTGTTTGTTTTGTTTACTTCAACATACTGAGGTCATATTTGGCCCAAGTCTTTGAAATGATCTAACATTACATGGTTTTGCAAAAGCATAAGAGCATTAAAAATATGTTATTACATAGTTATTACAAACTGCATCATTTATATTATTGTTTATCAAAATACATATTTTCTTGGTTGAAAACTCAAACAAATGCTGTCCAGCTGAGTGGACATATATGTAACTTCATGAAAATTAAAATTTCACTTGAATTGTTCTTTTCATGCCTAAAGGGTAATAAAACAGTTACAGAAAAAAATCTTGACCAAAGATTTCATCATTCATGCATGAAAGGGTTAATTTACATTATCTCCTCATCATTCTTCTTTTTTTTTCTAATCTCAGCATTTAAAAGTAACTCTGTTGGGCTGAACTTTTGGTAAAACACGTGAACGAACAAGATGATAGCAGGTCGCCTGCCTCATGCACGGCAGCTGTCAACCTAGGCTCGTGGTTCCCTTCTTTAGGTTAGAGGTCATCCAGCTGTGCCCCCCTTTTCGCCCCTCCCTCTGACACAGCAGATGTGGTTGGACCACCGTGGCGGGGGCTTGACCACATCTGGCTCTGATTATAGCCAGACAATCCAGCTTTATCAGCTCCATCCACTTCACTGAGCTCTGCTACACTCATTCTCCCAGAGGTGATGTGTGACACATTCTCAACTCACCAATATTGGGCTTTAACGGGTGATTTATATGCATTTGAGTCACCAAAAGTAGGTTGTATGCTGCTGAAGTTATAATTAAAAAAAAAAAATTATTTAGAACTTTGCACATGTTCACAGTATCTGGCTTGAAAAAGTTATTGCTACATTTAAGTAAATGTTTCTGATCTACCTGTGTAGTAAATCTTAATGTTCTCTTGACCCCCTGTTTACCCCAACTGCCCCTCTAAAGGAAAAGTGATAAATTCCTAGTTGTCAAACAGTACTAATGACTTAATGATATACCGCTGTCTGTAAGGACCACTGCAGAACCTTCATTAATTATAATCACAAGTGAGTCCCTGCCTGCACTTGAACATGTCTGTTAAATTGACAATAATGCCAGGTTTTTGCAAAGAGCAAAACATTTTGTTGCTCATTACCCTGCTTAAAAACTAGCTAACTTTATTCTAATGAGCAGTCATATGACTTGGGCCAGAAATATTTCACACTTGCAGAAAAAAAATCCCAACATCCATAAACAGAGGAGTTTGAGGATGGATTGTGTTGCATACAAGGATCATTGACCGCAGTTTATTTTCCCAGCGTGCCTTTCCCATTATCTCCACCCATTTGCCAATAAAATTGCCAAAGCCCGTAGTTCCCATGTTACCCTGAGATATCGGAAATCACTTCAAACAAACAGTTGACAGATGAGATGGATCTCCACAAATACAAAAATATGAACCTGAAATTGAATTTGCCATGAAAAATTAATGAATACTAAGTTAGGCGGAGCAAGCATTACATCAGTGACATTAGTGTTAATGTCTTAGCCTGCTTAATATATAACGTATCTACATTTCGTGAAGTGTCCCATTCATGCCATGCCTCTGGCGGTCCGGTGTCCATATTACATCTCAGGCTAACTGGAAAAGTTGTCAGGGTGGTTATCACAATTCTTTAAACCCTCCCCGACTTTTTTAATCCTTGCAGCTATCATCACCCACTTTAACCCACTCAACCCTAGCAGCAGCACAGAGCTGGGCTCCTCTCTGCAGGCTTGCACATGTCAGAGGTCCCTACACAGGCCACTCACAGGGACACAGGCATGTGCACTAAAGCTGTCACCGCCTTCTACTGCAGCAGCGCTTGAGGTTATCTTCCCCACAGACGTCCCAAATGACCCACTGAACGACTTTTATTTCCTCTGCTTTAAAGTATCTTTAAATCAAGATCTGAGATTTGCAGAAGGCCTGGCATGGTATCTGAATTCACACAAAAACATTCATCAGCTTTTACCAAAGGTCGGGCATTTGGTGAAATTTAGTGATTCACAGAACAAGCCCACAATAGTATTTAAGAGGACTGTGGCTGTAGTGTAAATGCAGTTCTTGGTTTTACCAGATTAGACTACTGATGAGACACTGGGTTTATGGATCCTATCAGCAACAGGAGGAAATGGGTGAGGTTTGTTGCTCTTGAACTGTGAGAACAAATAAACAGAATGCTAATTAGAGAAGTTCAGTTGTAAATGGCCTCCCACTGATGGTGAATACGGCCATTCAGTGGTTGTAAATGTGATAACAGCCCAAATGGTTATGCAAGTTTGGTGTAATAGTTTTAATTTGATTTCCTTTCTAAATCATTCAGCTGAACAGGAAAAAAAAGTGAATGTATGAAAGTCATAGACAATAGTTAATGGCAGCAAAAATAGCACAAAACAGCTCCATATAATAGTGATTCATTTTGAATTATACTTGTGCAGAAGTTTTTTCTAGTTCAACATTTGGGAAAATGCTCTTGTTTGCTTTCTGGTTAGATGACAAAATCGAAAATTAAGATACTATATGGCCAAAAGCACATTAGCAAGCCTGGCTAGTACAAAACTACAACTTATTTCCACACTGTGATTTTTATACAGAGTATACAAATGAGAGAAAAGAAGTAATTAGTGGGCATTACTAGTACTGGTATAAATATTTTTTTTTCTTTTGGATCAGGGCTGGGGAGCAAATGTGGCTTCCTGTTTATAGTATTGCTAAAGAGCTAACTGGTCAATGGCTAGTTTTACATTTGGCATAAAGATGTGAGTGGAATGAGCCTTCTCTGCACCAAAATCTGAGTAATTCCCAAAACCAGTCCTTTTACAGCTAGTTAAAGGAAAGAAAGATTTTTCTTGAGTTGACACAATAGTTGGAAAAAAAATCTATGCGGAAAACATTGCAGAGTTGCAAATCATTCACTCATATGGGATGCTGTTAGTGTGGAAGTCAACCTGCACTAAACTGGTAATCAGGTTTAAGTAACAACGAACTTTACTTTTTTCTTTTTAAAGTGGAAAATCATTTAAATGTGACACATTGCCAAGTGGCTGAGAAGGCTGCATCTTTTTAGGTTTCATCAAAGTGACCCAGTTGGTTAAACATCCAACATGTGTGAGAGTGTTTACTTTTGGGGGAGGAGTGAAGGTCTAGGGGACTGCAGGGAGCTAATTAGAAGCTATTCTCTAACTCAGGGCCAAATGGAGCAATTATCTGGCCGAGTGAGTAGATAATTCCCTCCCATTCATCTCCCACTGTCAGTGTCCCACTACTAACCAACCTGTGCTCAGGATTGGACACTGGGGTCTGGTGACACCTAACTTTTCTCTTCGAGCCTCTGCATCCCTCTCTTGTAGGTAACAATGCTTTCTTTTAACAATAGCTAGCATTGGATCACCTAGCTTATAATTCCTCCCATGCCTGTCAGATACCATTGCCTACCCCTCAAAAGGATTTATGACTACCACATCTCAGGTTCAGCTAATGAGTCTGTTGGACACTGGTGGGAGAGCTGACTTAAAGGCATGATTAATGAAACAGCCTCATAGGCCCCGTTCTTGAAAGAGAAAAAAGCTGCAACATATGGACTTGCTGATTGAATTAGAATTAAACATGGGGATGGCAAATGGACAAAAAACTACTTGATTACTTACAAAAACAAAAGCTTAGCCACGGTACATGTTAAGCACACTCTTTCTCCATGCATGACCTAAAACAGGTGATAAGTTTGATGTAATTCTGTTTATTTGGAATTCTGTATTGTGCTATGTCAAAACTGTAGGCTACTCCGCAAGCAGGGAGTTGAAGACCTCTGTTCAAAGTTTGACATTTCGCTGCACATCCAAGGTCGGCAAGAAAGTTCATCCTGCTGACAGAAGGAGTTATTTATTACTGTGAGTATCTCACTTATAACCAAGACAAAGAAGGCATCCTTTCAACACATTTCCTACACTGAAAAGAAGTGTTGAGAAAACAGGGCTAAAAGACTTCACTCATGCAGAACAAAGTATGTGAGTCATGGCAACATGTAAGCATAGAGTTATAAGAGTTGGTTCTGAAAGGAAAAGAAAAGCTTATAGGAAAGATGCATTTTGAGTATCTCCTTTTGACTTTAAATAAGCTTTTAGTGAACATAACGCCGTTTTTTTTTTTTTTTTTTTA
>VVAS01113376.1:0-11370 GCA_015103295.1 Ptychochromis oligacanthus
ATTACTCTGAATTTTTCCAAAAACCGAAAAAAAATTTTAATTAAAAAAAAAAAAAAAAGCCCGGGCAAGTCCCCCCCCCCCCCCATGAAAAACACTTTTTATTTACAGGATATTACTCAGTTGGTGTTCTGCTGCTTTAATTATACTGCTTTTAAAAAATAATTTAGATTTTCTAAGCAGTACCTGTTTGCTACCAGTAAATTAGAGCAGTGTGCTTCTTACTGGTTCAGTCTTTAGGGTCTTAAATAACTGAAAGCAAAGCTTAAAACAGGTATCTCATTCAGAATTTTGTATTAAGGTGGTCTAGGTTGAAAAAAATATAAAGGCTTGTTAAATTTTAGGGAAAAAAAGATGTTTCTGTGATTATAAAGACTCGGCATAATTTTTCCAGAAATACACAAACTGTGCAAAATCATCCTCCCTTTGCTGTAAGGATTAGTCTCTCATGACTCACAGTCCATCAGATGAACCCTACTCCCTTCGGTTACTACCTCAACATCACACACCCAGTCTCTCCCCCACTGCCTCTTCTGGGTTAAACAAACAGATACACACATCCTACAAGAAGCACTTCACACATGCACTTGTGTTTCTTTCCAAAAACACACACTCATCCCACTCATCCAAGTTCATGTGCAACTTTCACTTGTCTGTTATTTTAATTGGAAGATAAAGATTGAAGCGTTTAATTAAAGCAGCAGCACGGGAAGGTAATAAAGTCCAACTGTTTCAGACCTTTAAGGAACATTTGTCCTCGATCACAAAGATTCATTTGAAGCAGCGTCTCTGAACTCTGCACAGCTGAAACTGGGCCTCTCACTCTCTCTCTCTCTCTCTTCATTGTGTGTCAGCTCACAGAGTTGAGAAAAGGACAAAAGTTCTGGCCATGAGCCTGTTGGTCACAGTGTGTGTGTGTGTGTGTGTGTGTGTGTGTGTTTTTGCGTGCCAGCTGGTTACATCTGGTTTTAGAGGCTGCACAGGGAGACTGATTGCTCCCACCTCTTAGTATCAGTAACTAATCCCCGTTTCCCAGAAGTGTGCTTATGTGTGTGTGAGAAAGAGACTCACAAATCGTGTTCATTTTAAAATTTTAAGTTACTGAAAATCCTGATAACTGTGAAATTACATTAAACCTGATTAAATAACTGATGATGAAAGATGCTCTATTGGCCTGTCTTTTGTCTTGTGCCTCTAGTGAGTTTGATCTGTTTGATCACTCCCTCCTGACCCCCTGAGAATCTGCTGATTTGTTTTTCCTACAAGACCTTTAGTATATTTAATGAAACCTTGCAAAATTTTACCTTCATACTATATAGTACATAAGGGTGGGTTGAAATTTTGTGATTTTTAGTTCATCTTATTATTTGAGCCCTCATAACTTCATATGTACAGGAGATATCGTCATGACATTTTCAGGGCTGAAAAACACATCCAAGCTCTGTTAAAAACTGCACACAAAAAAACAACACGATTTTTTTCTGCAACCAAGTTTGAGCTGTCACAGTTCACTGTGTGGGTTGTAGAGTTAGGACGCAAATGCAGGACACAAGCAGACTTAGTAACAAGAGGCAAGCCAGTTTATTGAGGCTGATGAGAAACTTGACTGTTAAAGTCCAGAAGACCCAAGACCCAAGACCCAAGACCCAAACTGGGAGCAGGAGCACAGACAGAGCACACTGGAGATCATGAAAGATGAACTTATAACTAGAGGAGGGAAGCTTAGGGCTATATACACAGAGCACTAGTTAGGGGACATAGGAGGAAACAATTAACTGCAGGTGAAAACAATCAGGGAGGAGCAGGCAATCACAAAGGAAGGCAAAGGCAGGAAGTAAAACTAGAACTAGACATAAGAAAACTAACCTTCAAAGTAAAACAGGAAGTCAGGGGCAAGGGACACAGTGGGAGATGACAACAACTGCTACTAATAATAATAATACGAACCAAAACTAAGACTCCTCACTAGAATACAGTTAACACAGGAACCAAAGACTTAATATTACAAAGGACCAAACTCGCTATAAAATTATATATATAATAAAGGAATCAAAGCAGGTATCAAACTCTAAATATGAAACTGGAACTCAAAACAAGAATAAATGCTCAAGATTATATAATGAAATCAAAACAGGAATCAAGAACTCAGCTTAACAATAATCAAAAACTTAAAGCGCTAAACAACAGTGAAAACAATCAAAAACTCTTTAATAACAAAATATTTCTTCTTCTTTTGGCTGCTCCTGTTAGGAGGATCGCCACATCTCACCCTATCCCTAGCATCCGCTTCCGTCACATCATCCCTCTGCACGTCCTCCTTCACTACATCCATGAACCTTCCCTGTGGTCTTCCTCTTTTACTCCTGCCTGACAGCTCCATCTTCAACATCCTTTGCCCCATTTATCCACTATCCCTCCTCTGTACTTGTCCAAACGATCTCAGTCTTGCCTCTCTAACTTTGTCTGGTCAAAACAAATTACATTATATGGTATAAAAAAGGTCTTCATTTACCTACATTTTGATACCAGGCTCAGCCTTTAGCCATGATTCCTTCTGTCTCAAAATAATTTTCAAGTACAGTCACACTTTAACATGTGAATCAGTTTTAATAGTGTGAATTAAAGAGACCCACCGCAATGTAATTTCAGGGCCTGTAACTCAAAAAGTTTTCAGCTTGAAAGCAAACTTTTACATGTTGTTGTTATAGAAAAACCGCAGTTGATTCTAAGGAAGCTTTTTTTGGTTATTTCTATATGGAATGACCCTGATACAAACAGCATCTGAGCATTTTCTGTAAACATGCGCAGGACCAGTGAGTCTTGAAGCCTGACCTTATCCCTATGTAGTAATTTACTACTCTGCGTTTCCACTGTAAAGTCATTATGTGTAGGTTAGAATTCACATGCTTCATCTCTTAGCACTCAACTTCATCATTAAAACTGACTGGTCAATAGACCTTTTTCACTTATTGCTAAGTCATAGCCGGAAATCCACCCATATAATTAATAATTTTAATGATGGCTCCATTTCATTCCACTTTCCTGCTATTGCAGATTTGCTGTCATGGCTCATTGGGACACTTAATTGAGAAGTGAAGTCATTAATGTTATTAGTTACACCGGTGTTTTTCCTACCATGAAAACAGTGTGTAGGTGCAGCTGCATCTCACAGTTTCTCACACACACTTCCACTGCAGCTGAAATCAAACATGCACAAAGCTGTCTTCACATCTCAAACAGGAATAAGTTGCTATGAATTCTTGGTAAAAAAAAAAAAAAGAAAGAATAAATTCCACACTGAGAAACTGCATCAGCGACCTGTCTAGGGTGTACCCTGCCTCTCGGCCTATGAGAGCTGGGATAGGCTCCAGCCCCCCCGAGACCCTGAATTGGATAAGCGGAAGAAAATGGATGGATAGACGGATGAAAACTGCATCAAACTAGTTGACTCAACAATATTAAAGACTGTAACATAAAAACTTCCATTTAATCTCAGTCTTATAATACAGATCTGTAGCAGAGCTGAAGTTCTATTCTTTTTTAATCTGACAGGGTCCAGTTCTTCTTCTAACTCATCAAAAAGGCTCAGGATAGTTTCCCAGTCAAATATATCAGCTGACAGTGTCATCACTACGTTTCCAAAGACTCTTTCCCTTCTCATTACTAACTCCACAATGACCCAGAAACCATGAGCTGTGTTTTGCTCTGCTTTTGAAGGTGTTACCAGCTCAGACTGACAACATAGAAACGTGTAAAAGCATCAGTAGACTGTGCTCAGGTCCTAAGGATTATGGTTATTTGTCTTAAAATGAGTCACTCTCCAGTTCTATGTTTTAACTGTCTTACTGCATTAAACTAATTTAAGAGCAAACAAAGGCGGTCCACTCTATTCTAAATAAGATTTGTCAAATAAGCTCCTTCTGAGACTCAAATAATGACTGGGGTGAAATAAATACCATCTCCTTATAAATGGATGCATTTTCCAAATAAACTTAGAGCAGCTGGGCCAATCAAACTCACAACAGGTTCACAGAGGTATGACAAAAAGAGGGTAATTAAATAAAGCTCTGCTCGTGAGTCAGACTAAGTAAGAAGATTATTTTCTACTTACATTCATTAAATGTTTTAACTCATTCTTAAAGCCCCTTAACTTCATATTATATCTATACATCTGCTTTCACTCATTTTGGCTGATCACACCCACTCTCCCAGGACTGTGTAGGTATACTGTCTTTGATTCAGGTCTCTGTAACCCTCCTGTTAGTTTAGTTAAACAGCTGTGGCATGACAAATGACAAATGACACCTTTATCATTCTTACTGGTGCATGACATCCACTGACCACTCATAGTTCCAGTCATAGCATTGTCCACTTACAGCCTGAGCAGAGGTCTAATGGACCAGGATGAGTGAAAACACCTGTGTAGTTTTGCAAGTTAAGTAAATTAAGCAAAAACATAATGTACAGTATGCTTTTATATACTCCAAGTTAATGTCATATCATATAAAATACTGTGGCTAATATTTGTATTTTTATTTAGGTAGTGAACCCTGACATTCTTGGAAAAAACATATTCTATACAAATGAAAACTAATGTAATGGGTGTTATTTCAAGCGCCACAAACAGACTGATTCACACTGTTTGTGTCGCTAATTCAGAATTTAAAGCTTTCTTGTGAATCAGCTGTGGTGTCAACTGCAGCTGCTGCAGACTTTAAAAGTTCCCCTGAGTGCAGGCTTCATTAATGAGAGCTTTTATCTTTTCCAGTAAACACACTCGAGCAGTGATTAATTATATGAGATACATTAAGTCAGAACAAGCAATGATATGAAACCACACACCCTTGATAATAAGAAGTCGGGCATTTATCTGGACAAAGATGTAAATAGTGCATGTCTTATACATATTCCAAAGAGACATTTGGGTAATGCTTGTAAGGTCCTTGTAATAGGTTTTACTTACTTGGTAATAAGACACAAAAAGGTCACATTTATGTGATTATAAAGATTATAAAGTAGTATGTGCCTATATAATTATTAATAATGCCATCATAAAACATTTTATAGTTAGATTATAAGACATTCATAAGCATATATTAACAGACTCAAGGGAGAAAAAACAGTTTGCAGACTTCTTAAGAACTTTAAATCTTGAGTATTTTAATATTGTATAACTGCTTTTGAGCACGAAAACATACAATCATTTTGCCAACTGCTAAATCTTTATTAAAGACAACCCAATGATGTGCCAGTGTACCCCATATGTATTCCAGGTGACCCATGTGCCGAAAGGTTTTTCCAGGGTCCTGGGTATGAGTCCACCCCAGGCTATTTCCTGTGTGTTGTTCTCCCAGCTCTCCTGATCTCTCTGCTGTCCTGTCAAACATAAAGGCTAAAAAGCCCCAAAAATAAATCTTTTAAAGAAAGAGGACCTGTAATGTGAATTTCCACCTCCATATTTTCACTCCATATTTACATGATTCACAGTTCAAAATAATAGTTATTAATGTTATATGGATCATTGGTGCAGCCGCTTGGTTCATCCAATCTGTTGTTTTAGCTCATCTCCCTTTAAACCAACTTTCTTCTGATTGGCTGCCCCTCGCAAACAGAAAGCTTGATGAGCAGGTGGGTGGAGCTGCTGTGCTCACAGTCAGAGCTGTGTGCCAGAGATAAGATGAGATTTTAAAGCTTTAGCATACCTCATTATCTGAAACTTTAGCTATGTTTGTAGCAGTCAATATTCAGAAAATAAGGGAAATCACAATCAGCTCCGTGTGTTTTTGGGTCTTTGTTTCTTCATATGTTTGGACTGATCAGGTATTAAAGCTCGCTTTTATTCAAGCCATTTTGCCTCCTGCATTTGGGTCCACACCTTTGCACTCTACTCTTCATGACTCCAACCATCCATCAATCCATCCCTTTAGATGCTTATCCATTTCAGGCTGGTGGCAGGCTGGAACCTATCCCAGGGCTCCAGCCCCTTACTGCTTCCATAGGAATTTAGAGTGTATGTAGCTGCCAGCTCCTGCTAATCAAATGCACTTGATTAACTTAACGGACTTAAGTGATTATCAGCAAAGGTGACCATCTCTATAGAAGCAAAAGTTTTGGCAGTTTGCTGGCCTGGAGCATTCAGGTGTGTGTTAGCACAGTGCCACAATTGGGACTTCCCAATTGTGGCACTGTGCTAACTTCCAGGAGTGGAAGTCCCAACAAATTCACCCCAAGGTCAGACTGCGCAATGCTCAGAGAAACTGCAAAGAACCCAAGAGCTACATCTCAGACTCTAACTCTAACATTTAACATGCTAACTCAGGCCTGTAAAGTTCAAAAGAGTGAACAATTGCTTGTCTGGAAGGGTTCCCAAGAGAAAGGCTCTTCTCTCTAAAAAGAACATGGCAGCACAGCTTAGGTTTACAAAACTGCAAAGTCTAAACAAACCACAAGGCTTCTGGAATAATGTCCTTTGGACAGAGAAGACCAAATTGGAGATGTTTGGCACTACATCTGGCAAAAACAAAACACAAGATATCAGCACAAACATCTCATACTAACTCTCAAGCATGGTGGTGGAGGGATGATGATTTTGCAGCCACAGAATCAGGGCACCTTGGAGTCAATGAGGCAAATATGAACTCTTCTCTATACCATATTTTAAACAGCTAAAGCTTGGTCATGCAACAGGACAATGATCCCAAGCACATCAGCAAATCTACAACAGAATGGCTGAAAAAGAAAAGAATCAAGGTGTTGTAATGGCCCAGTCAAAGTCCAGTATTCAACCTGACTGAAATGCTGTGGTGGGACTTTAAGAGAGCTGTGCATAAATGGATGCCCACAAACCTCAATGAACTGAAGCAAAGTTGTAAAGAAAAGCGGGCCAAAATTCCTCCACAACCATGTGAGAGATTGATGAAGCTGTACAGAAAACAATTACTTCAAATTATGGCTGCTAAAGGTGGTTCTACAAGTTTTCACAGGACTGTATAGAGTCCTGTCCTGTCCTAGGGTTGGGCATAGAGGCCTTAATATAAAGGGTTACTGACATTTGAAATACTACATTTATTAACTACAGAGCTTACAGGAAATAGATTAGCTTCACAGTAGTCAGTTGTTATTAACAGTCCACAAATGAGATGTATTAATGTGTAGAGTAGGAGGAAGCTGTGAGTGTTTAAACTGAATGTATGTCACAATGTTTCTCAACTCAAATGCTATATGATACTTTGAGTGAGCTCACATGTAAACACAAGTGCACTGTTACTCCTCCTCCCCTGGTTATTCTCATAAACAAACCATGTGACCATGAGGGCAGAGAGAGACCAACAGAGAGAAGTAAGTGTGTTTGACTGGAAAGTGATATGGAAGGGGGAAAAAAAGGAAAAAGTGTGTTTGTATGAGAGCAGAAGGTGAATGGACAGAGATAAAGTCCATTCAGGCAGCAGTTTCACTCACTCAGATTAGATTCCAGGAGTGTGTGTCAGTCTGCTTGAACAGTGGACCTGTGCAGATGCCTATGAGGGGAAAATTGCCTCAGAGTCACAATGTGTATATTAAGTGTTGGTTTTGATAGATATACTGTTTTTGTTGTTGTTTTTTGTTTGTCTCCTTGGTACTTTTTCTGCATGATCTCTGTGTGCGTGCATAGGTTCCTCTCCCACAGTCCAAAGACAGGCTTGTTAGGTTAATTGGTGATTGGTGCTGGAGACTTGGGATTTTGGGGGGTTTTGCCAAATAGGGCACTGTGCATTATGGCTAAACATCTCCACTTTGGTCACATCATTGTTCCAGAAGTCTTGTGGTTTGTTCAGATACGAGTTTGCAAACCTAAGCTGTGTTGCCATGTTTTTTTAGAGAGACACTGTACTGTCATGAACTTTGACATTTAACAAGCTAACTGAGACCTGTAGAGTCTGAGATGTAGCTCTTGGGTTTTTTGCAGTTTCTCTGACCATTAAATTGGCTGACCTTGGGGTGAATTTGCTGGGACATCCACTCCTGCAAAGATTGTGGCATTGTGTTAACACACAACTGCATACTTCAGACTAGCAAAATGTCAAAATGTGTGCTCTTATAGAGGTGGTCACATTGCTGATGATCAGTTAATCACGTGCATTTGATTAGCAGCACCTGGCTGCTGCTTATTCTCTTAATTCCTATGGAAGTAGTAAGGGTGCACAGGACTGCATGGAGTCCTATGAAAAATTTCTTTTTCACATGACTGTATGCAGACATCTTACTAACGTCTGACTAACAGTTGTTAACTATAAGCCATAGTCATTGTCTGTCTTTTCAGTTCCAGTAATCACCGTAGGTGGATAAAACATCTGGTTCTTTTTTAGCTGTTTTCTTGTCTGATGCAGGTAACATAAGACCTTTACTTACAAAAGATATTTTGACTCGCCATGGGACCAAAAAAACAGGTGTAACTAACAGTATCATGACTCACGGTCATTGTCAGCAGGCCAGCATCCACACTACCAGGAACCTGAAACTAAAACAGCTAAATGGAAATCAGCCACTCAGTCTCACTCTTGGGCTTTTCTGATTGTGACATGTCCTGTGTGGAATAAGGTCAAAGCCTTCAATAAATGTGATAACCACTCATGATAGAAAACTAATGAGTCAGCAAGTTGCAAGATGCTTTCTTATGAATGGCATCTGGGTACAGTATAAAAAATAAGTAACACATAGTGTTGTCAGCAAAAAAAAAAAATAGTAACACATTTTCTTATTTAAGAAAAACAAACTGAGTACTTGAAATAAAAACAGCTGGTTTACAGCAGCAAAATAAGGTTTAGAGGAAACTTAATGGAGTCCAGATTAAGTCCCGTAACTTCATCCACTAAAAAAAAATGTTACCTTTGAATATTATCCTGACAGTCATTACTATTGTCTCCATAATATATATAATTGGTAAAACAAGTTAGACCTATGAAACGTAATTTCTAGGAGACATAATAAATTAGAATTACGTGCAAATCTTTGTTTGGTTTAACACACAAAAAACTCAGCATTAGTCCCATAGTGGTTTTGGTGAGTCTAATGATTTATTTCTGCTCACATTTTACTGATGTTAAAGACTGAATCAAACACACTCACAGGCCACTTTGTTAGGTACATCTGTTAAACTGCATGTTACCACAAATATCTAATCAGCCAATCATATGGCAGCAACTCAATAAATTTAGACATGTAGACTTGGTCAAGACAACCTGCTGAAGTTCAAACCAACCATCAGGATGGGGAAGAAACGTGATTTAAGTGAATTTGAACGTGCTGTTAGCACCAGATGTGCTGGTCTGAGTATTTCAGAAACTGCTGATCTCCTGGGATTTTCCCACATAACCATCTCTAGGGTTTACAGCGAATGGTCCAAAAAAGAGAACATATCCAGTGAGTGGCAGTTCTCTGGGCCAAAATGCCTTGTAGATGTCGGAGATCAGAGGAGAATGGGCAGATAGGAAGGCAACAGTAACTCAAATAATCTCTAGTTACAACCAAGGCATGCAGAAGAGCATATGTGAATGAATGCTACAGCAACAGAAGACCACACCGGGTGCCACTCCTGTCAGCTAAGAACAGGAAACTGAGGCTACAATTCACATGCACTCACCAAAATTGGACAATAGAAGATTGGAAAACTGTTGCCTGGTCTGATGAGTCTTGATTTCCGGTGTTATGTTTGTAGGGTCAGAATTTGGTGTAAACAACATGAAAGAAGGGATCCATCCATCCTGGATGTTCATCCAACAAATCTACAGCAACTGTGTGATGCTATCATGTCAATACGGACCAAAATCTCTGAGGAATGTTTCCAGCACCTTGTTGAACCTGTGCCACGAAGAACTGAGGCAGTTCTGAAGGCAAAATGGGGTCCAATCAAGTGGTAGCAAGGTATACCTAATAAAGTGTCTGGTAAGTGTATTTTCTGCACTAAAACCTCCAGGCTGGTTAATGCAGCAGGAGGTGCCTCATATGTTGTAATTTTCCATGAAGTTTTCTTGCTCTTTCTAATTGTTACTCTGTCACTTTCTATATGATTATTTATCTGTTAGTGTTTTTCTCTCTGCTCTTTCCCATCTGTCGCTCACTTTTACTTCCTTTTCTTCACTTTCTCTTAATGTCTATCTCTTCTTCCACACACACACACCCAGTCTCACACACAGCTGCTGTCACCACACACACTGATTGGGTTTATAACTTGTTAGGAAAGTGGAGATCATATTTCAGCTCTGCTCATTAAGAGTCAGCACTGATGTCACTTTGGCTCCTCTTTATGTTATGTAACACACACACACACACACACACACACACACACACACACAGGGGCTATAAAATTATAAAATGAGTTGGAGCTGAGCCTTAAACCGATGCCTATACTGCCAGCTTTGTGCACATGTGACTGTAAAATTTTGTAACATAAGCACACTCTGTGTGTATTACTGTATTCCTGATTTTCCTTCCTTGTTGCCCCATGTGTGAATACCATCATATTGATAAAACATCTGTCTAATAGAGTAGCAACATTAAAACAGCATAATCATATTTTGCACATTATTAAATTAACCATCAATTTTATACTAATTTCACAGTGTACCAAGTCTAAAAAACACCAGCTGGACACAGGATGCCACCACAAATATCAAATTAAACAAGTCCAAAACTTGAGCAATGCAATAAGATTAATGCAACAAAAGCTTTGGGAACTTCTCAGGCCTGGCATCACAAATTAAGACCTAATTTAGTATAATCAGTGGCTTTAGAAAACTAGAGATAGGTCAGCTTGCATTGTACTGTGACATGTGTTTTCAGTCAGTTGTGCATTTTATTGTATCATGATTAGATTCACAGCCTGGTTGGGGGATATTTTATTACATTTTGACTATACTTGTGATATTACATAATCATGAGGTTTGGTTGGGAAATAAAATGCATAAAAATAAAACTGACATGAAATAGTGGCATAACATGGCTGTCTTTCTAGTATTGTTTTGTCACCAGAGTTCAGTTCATGATTATTACATTTTGGAAAACAAGCTGTAATTTGTGTCAGGAGCTGATCATCCAACAGGACCTGGCACCGCTTGAGTCACAGAGCAGCTGATCTAAGGAGAACAAAGTCATCCACGTCTTTATTCACTAACTGTGTTGTCATGTGGAGCAAAGCGGTTTGTTTCCCAGTCAGAGTTACCGCTGCTTTCTCCTCTATCTACACACACACACACATGCAGTCTTCAAGAGCTAAGACAGACCACTAACCAAATGTCACATGACAACCTTCAAAATAAAGCTCTTGCATAACCATGAGGGCCTGGAAGCAGAGAGTCTGTTTACAATGATCCAGTCTGAAGTTGGATGACTTTCTTT
>VVAS01113395.1:0-13106 GCA_015103295.1 Ptychochromis oligacanthus
ATTACATTCTCAGGATGTTTTTTTTTTTTTTATAATTAATCAGCTGCAGGCATTTTTAGTTTTTTTTAGGCAACAGTGGCCATTACTATTCAGCGTATCCATATACATTTGATTGCATTCCCTGCTATGCTATGACTTTGTAATAGTGTTTTTAGTACAGAAATGTGATTATTGTTTAGCCTATGATAAAACTGTAGCATATTCACTTTTTGTAAGTACTGCCTAGTTAGGGATTCTTCAGATAGCACAGATTTAATCCCATTTTTTTTATTGAAGATTCACATAAAAAAGTGAATAAGTGAATGATAATGAGGACCGTAATTTCACCTGAAAGCAACAAAACAAGCATATTGTAATAATGTGGAACAAAAGTTGTCAGCTGGAAATAGAATACTTTCAGTTAATTTGTCTGATTTATGCAGGAGCACCAAATCATTCCATTTTTCTTCATGTGGCTACGCAGTGATTAGATGGTTGCCTGCTCTCCAGCTCCATGGGTAATCTTGATATTTGGATCATTTTTCATTCATTCATCAGTCATCATCCACTCTGCCCGAGGGAAACAGCAGCATTGGCACACTCACGTACACCTGGTGACCTTTCCAGTGAGAATCCGCTTAAGGGAATATTAGAACCTGAGTCATTTAACTCAGCTGACTTAACACTAATGCTTCCCAACCACAGAATTGTAGCTGTCACTCTCCTTTCCGTCATGTTATTGAGAGTAAATACAAAACTCTACAAATGAAAGATACATTCACCTGTTATTGTAGAGAGGAAACAGGAAGCCGTCATTGTTTTGTTGCTGCTGACAGTCCTCCTGTTCACATCAGCATAAACAGCCTTTGTGTAATGAACCAGAGGATGGTAGTCCTGCTTTGCAGTTTGTAGGATTGCGGCTCTGCCTCCCCAAAGCCTGGGAGATGTGTTTGATGTGCTGTGATGTTGAAAGATGCCACATTATTCCTGCAGGTTCAAAGCCAAGCACACATCTATCCCCATATATAGCATACATAGGAGAGTTTTATGACAGTAAACTGCAGTTTTCATTTTGTTCAACACTGCTGATTAAAAGTTGACTAGGGCTTCTTGTCGAATTTCTGATAAGGCTAATGTGACATTTAGCCTCGGTTGGTAGTCTACTTTGTTAGCATTCATGTCACTGTACAAGATGGTTAAGCTGTTCCTTTGGGTTTTCAGGTAATGTGACGAACCTGATTTGTGATATCCCAGTTTTCTTTGTCAAATCTGGCACTTGACTTTTTTTGGGCCATTTCAAATTCAAAATCTTGTTAGTGCACTTGTATTATTAGTATTATCAACATTAGACAAGAGCTATTTAAAATTAAAGGTCCTTGTCTGGAAATGAATAATAATGATGAATGGATAATGTTGATTAGTATTTATTATTTCATGGGTTAGCCCTGCAATGGACTGGTGACCTGTCCAGGGTGTACCCTGCCTTTTGCCCTGTGGGAGCTAGCATAGGGTCCAGCCCTATGCCAGGAAATTAAATGAATGGATGGATTGATATTCCATTGGCTGTTGTGGATTTTTGTGCTGCTTTTGACTTTAATTACTAGGGCAAAGGACAAAGCTTCAAGGCAATGATCATATTGTAGATAACCCTCCTTGGTGGCCATAATTTACAAAATAGATTAATGCTGAAACTGGCAGTTGAGCCCATAAAGTCACGAGGAAGGTTTTACTGAGGTCACAGAATAAAAGAGCCCAGGGCCATTCTGCATTGGCTTAACGTTTCAGACCAGAAGATACAGTTGTGGTCAGACATTTACATACACTCATCATGGTCATGATTGTCATGGTAATTTTGGGCTTTTAATGATTTTTGCGAACTGTTCTTTCCAGGGTGGAATGATTGCACAGCATACATCTTTAATGATTTTAAAAAACAAGAATTGGATGGCCTTCCCAAAGCCCTGAAAATCTGTGGACTATACTGAAAACCTGGGTCCGTGCCAGGAAACCAGCCAGTTTAAATGAACTCTACAAGTTCTGGTAACCACCAGATGCTAGAGAAAAATGTGTATTCCCCAGCCGGTTGTTGAGTGGTTGCTGGAGGTTGCTGACAATAGCTAAGTGAAATTTGTAATAGGTATATGCTGCTGCACTGAAAACCTCCTTTTACATTGCTTTGGTCACTAGCCGATTGCTGTGGTCACCTGTAGTTTGCATTGAAGAGGCTGACTTGTCTGCAAACACTCACCAGCTATGCGCTAAGTGGTAGTGAAACTGTGAAGTGTGTGACGCAGAACGGAAACGGAGACCGTTTACCTTCAGAGTAAAAGTTGTGCCTTAACAATGAAGCAAACATGTTTCAAAAGGTGCAGCTTTCACTTTGAAGACAAATGGTTTTCGTTTATGGTTTGCGTTGTACTTTTTCAAGTTTCACTCCTGTGTGATGACTAGTTACTGAGGCTTTGCAGACAAGTTGCTTTCTTCCGTGCACACTACAGGAGACCACTACAAAACAATCACAAGGGGTTTTTGGTGAAGCACCCGTTTTGTGACCAATTTTACATTTTTCCCTAGCAACCGGAGGTTACCAGGGTGTCACCGACTAGTCTCTAGGCCTGTGTGACTAAGGCCTAAAATGGGATGACTAAAGTATTCACAAAACTTGAGTAAGTTGATCTGGGCCCTCAAGAACACTTAGTCTATGCATCTAAGCATTACATTAGCATTCCCTTGAGCTCTACATTATTCCTATTAGTCCTATTATTAACATGTGCAGGTTTGGGTTTTGCAGTTTAGAAATAGTTTTCTCTACAGATATCCATATTATTAATAATACCAATAATTATATCATCAATAATTATACCATAATGATGTTCATCAATTAAGGGAAGAATCTCTGCAAGAAAAATCCGCCTCTTTGTGTCTTCTTATGGCATTGAGCAGTAATAAATAATCTTTTAGGTCACTGCACGTCACACTGTGAGAGATAGGTCTAATAAAGTCTTTGTCACAATCTGTGTCACTGTTTACAGTATTATTTTTGAAGCATAGCAGACTGTCTCATAAAGTTGTGGTGAATCATATCTTTTTTTTTTTTGCCTTTTCATATTGTAGTGCTGAGACACCCCTCATGCATCTAAACAATAACCAAATGTCATCAAAGCATTGAAATCCCCCAAAGAGAAGGAGGAGGTAGAGTGTGGGCTCAGCCAGGGCGAGGGAACAGAGGGTAAACTGGAATGCTGTGATACATTTGTAAAAAAGAAAAGGTCTTTTAGCTGTAGCATTATGCTAGCTCACCCGTGTATTCTGGCATAGTTTCATGGTTCTGAGTGGCATGCTTATTTAAATTAGTTTTTAAATGTTTTTTTATATGTTTTCCCCCTGCAGATATTTTAATTGCCACATACTTTGTGACAAAAACTCCAACTGCACCTTTTCGGCCTGCACCTGTTGACTGTAGTCCTTTTCTGCTCTGCAGCCTCGATGAGCACAGCATAGCAAACCATTAACCAGTTCTCCACCTGCTGTAGTTTCTGGTTAGTGATCCACTTGCTCGCAAATCTCCAGAGCAGAACGAGGACTTCAGTGACCAGCTGGAGTCCAAGATCATTTTATCAGGGAATCAGATGAATGAAACTTAGGGCCACCACAATAGCAACCTGGCCGTGAGCCAGGTGCTTGAGATGGGAAAGGTCAACCAGCGAGTGAACTTTCAAAATAAGAGTGAGGCAATTGCTTAGTTAAACAATTGTGGATGGTGCGTTCGCTTGCACACAGAGAGAGAGACAGAGAATATATGTACTGCTGTCAAGTATATTTGGGAGGCCGTTGATATACCTGGTTTACCCACTCTAGTCTATATGTGGGCAACACAGGTTTGGCTTGTTAATGGGGATCAAAACAGCAGTTGCATTATGTGAAACAGTCAAGGCTCTTTTGGTTGTTATCCAAATAAGAAAGAATATGAATAACCTTTCAATTTAACCATTTACATCAGTAAAATGAGGCACAGACACAGTAAATCACCTTAAAACAATATTTTGGTTTTATCAGGTAAAGTGCTGAGCAAATCCCTTTTATTGAACTTGTTTAGTGTTTCTGTGATGACACTGTGCATTCTGTGTAATGTCATGCTTGCACAGAGTAAAACGGTCCCCATGATGTAGTGTTATTGCTCCCTTCCATCACTGCATCTCTGGCAGTAGGCCTGCCATTTCCTCTGCATTCATCACCATTAAGAAAGCAATCAGTAGTGGTGGAGACCAGCTTAGGCTATAGGAAGCATGCAGTGTAGATAGCAGAACCAGATTCATCCTTCCCCCTCCCCAGTCACCTCAACCACCACCCCATCACATCCACCACTTTATCGAGTGCTGTGATCTATTGCAGGAGAAAGCCGGAGCAGTCTTCAAATAAAAGCAATAACTCTGTGGCTGTGGAGAAGGAAATCAGGAGGAAGGCGTGTCCTAGCAAGCCAGACAGCCATCCTCTCCCGACTCAGCCGTGTATGTGAACATACGTTTCTCATTCCTCCGCCTGCCCCCCCAATCCGACCCTCCTTCTGTTGCTGCCTTCTCACTCAAGTTTATCATCAGCTGCTCGCTGTAGATGGCTTATTGCCTTTTCCACCCTCATCTGTCCGCCTGGCTGAAGAGGCCTCCCAGGAAGAGATTAGCAATCCAATAACTCGTGGAGCATCCACCTCAGCAGCAGGTGCTCCCCAGAGTGAATGCTGATGAGAACAGGCCAGGCAGTATTTGAGAACAGCAAGCAGTCTCCCAGAAGCGTTTACCTGTTGGTGATCCTAACTTGTTGTTAAGTTATAGCAGTTTTCTCTGCTGTTCTATACATTTTTTTACATCATTTGGAGTAATTGTATTTTACTGAACCATACACCTGTCCCTATTACTGAATATTGTTAAAGTAGCGAGCAGGTAGTTTAGCTGTGGCGTTGTTTATCATTTGACAGTGGTTAATTCAAACTGAACACTTCTTACCAATGCTTGATAAATACGGATTACCAAACACTTTCCTTATAATGATAATTATTAACTCGAAGTTAGACAAAATTCGATCTTACACATATGACACCCAGCCTGCAGTACAGTCTGTCAAAAGTCTGTTGAGCAATCTCCTGCTTCCTTTTAATTCTTCTAACAGTTCAACGTTGATTGCCCCAGATTTGATTTGACACTGAAAGGGGATTTGTGCTTCTGTGTTTAATCTACGCCAATGGTTACGTCGTAACCGCAGACCCCTCTGAAACCCTACGATGTAACTTACGCCGTAACCCCATGTGCACCTCCCTAGAAATGTAACTACACGTCGTGTTGATGCAGCCCACAACTGTTGTGACCCTCCTGTTCAGTACTGTTGATTCTTCTTATGCATTTCTGGTTACTTTGTCACTACTGTTTTTGAGTTTATCAGTCAGAGAATAACAGTCATCGCCTCAGTGTAAGGAATCATAATCATAGCATCAAAATAAGGAGTCACAGATGTCAGCAAATTTCTGGAGGGAGACTGCCGAAACTATTGAAATGGATGTGAGGGAATGTACAAAGAAGTGGAAAAACTGGAGGGACAAATATGTTTGCCCCCCAAAAGAAAGGAGCACAACAGAGTGGGGACCCAACTGAAAAAAGTACCAGCATTTTATTTGTTTCGGTTGTGGCTGGCACCGTAGGTCGGTGGATCGATCCCCAGCTCCCCCAGTCCACATGTCGAAGTATCCTTGGGCAAAATGCCGAACCCCAAGATGCATCCATCTGAGTGTGACTGTGCATGTAAATGTTAGATAAAGCACTTAAGTATAGATAGAAGTGCTGTATGAATGTCTGTGTGATTGGGTGAACGAGACATGTAGTATAAAGCGTGTTGAGTGCTCAAATTGAGTAGAAAGGCGCTATATAAGTACCAGTCCATTTACCATTTACATAATGCACCATGGTCAAGCATGAATGCTGGCAACAACATCGGCCACTTGTGCAGATTGGGCTCTACAAAGATTCACCGCTAAATCAGCCGTAAAAACAGACTCTGCACTCTTTACTGGAAACTTAATCCCTTACACAGCATTCAATATGCTGAGGTGTGCTACTGTTTTCTTGTTGTTTTTTTAGTTTGTTTGTTTTTTTTTACTTGCAGTGTGTCATAATAGAACAATATTTTCTTTAACATAAATATGGAATATGAATATTATGCTGCTGTTAACAAGACAACAGTTTGTTATAGAATAAAGTAATACCTGACACATAATCATTTTAAAATCCTCATAAATGATAGAAGTTATTTGCTTATGCACCCTAATTTTATATCAGTTTATTCGGTTTTTATTGGATGGATATTCGGTTTTCTTTTTTTGCCTCACAGCAGTGATCTAACTTTAGTTCACCTGATTGTTAACAACTTAGCAACTTTGTCACATTTTAATGATTTTTAATGGTGACTTTTGTTCAGCAGATGACTTAGCATAATGCTTATGGATTTCAGGTCTTTCTCTCCACTCCAAGAGTGAGGAACAACTTTCTCTCCCTCTGTAGTGCTGTGATTGGGCACCCAGATGGAGGCTCTGCACTGTGTGAGAGAAAGGCGAGGTTGCTTCTTTCTGTCTGAGTGATGATTTTATATGTTAATACAGGCAAAATTGCAACACATCTTTAACTTAATTGCTTTACTAATATCCCGCAAATCTCTGGAGCCCCCCAAAAAACTGAAGACTAAACTTTGTACTTTAAAAAGTTTAATATCCAAGCAAACTGTGTTGCTTAGTTGTTGTTGGAGAAATGGATGTTTCCAGGATTAGTTAAGAACTGCTTCATGCACTGAAACGTCAAGAATCGAATTGGACTGAAGTAAATGGAATCTATTCTAGACTTTGTGAATTGAAATTGAACCGATTAGGAAAATCAGTGCTAATTTCCAGCCCTGCCTAAGAGGCTTTGTGCTCTAAATCGCTGGCTGCAGGAATGAGCCAATCCCCTGTGCTGGATTGGTGTCAGGCTGATCTGACCTTGTTAAGTGTGTCCAGCATTGGCCAGATGTAACTAGTACACAATTAAATATAGTTTTTTTTGTCAGTGTCGTTCATTTATATCCATTCAGCAGTTTTCAGTAGCTCAGAAAACCTAATTTCCATAAGAATAACAACAGTGTGGTATACAGATTTAAAATTTGTGAAAAATAAAAGACTGGTATCTGATTGTGATAAGATTGGGATGAAAAAAAGTTCTGTGTGCCTTTTTGTTTACTTCTCACTGGAAAAGCAAAACTCTTTAAAAAGTCATTTTATGACCACCATTTTCATTTTATCACCTTCTGTTTTAGTGCTTTAACTTTTACATACTTTCATATTTGCTTTATCTAACTTCATTGTGCCTGGTTTATCTTTTCTTACCCGCTCTCTGGCTCAGCAGTTATATTATCACCTGCGGTTTTATGGAACTGTTTACCACTTTTTTTACTGTGCTGTTTTGTTGTTCATTGTTATAGCCCATGGGTGTAATGTAGAGACACTTGTGGAACGCTCTTCACTCTGATTTTGAAAATTACATGTGTTGAGCAGTAAATTAAGCCCTACACCACCAAAATAAGGTCAGTTTTAAGTATTTAGTGTACACAGTAACCACTCAGTAAAGAAGAATGACTTACAACTTTTAAAACCTAGGGTGGGGTTGCTAAATAAGATGAAATGAGTGTCACAGAAATACTGTCTAACAAAACAGCAACAAGTGATGGGTGAGTAATATTTATCTGCTGTGCATAAAAACGTTCGTACAATATTTCCACAAAAGTGTGTCTGTCTGCTCTGAAACTGCCTTGGGTTACCCACCTTTTCTTTTACTTTATTATACTTGCTTCTGATAGCAATCCCCCAACAATAGACTGCACAAACACCAGCTCAGCACAAAACAAACTGCGGGTACGTATTTTCTTTTTATGGGGAGCACAAAAGAGCTTAAACATCCTATAGTGTCACTGCAAGTCATCTCCCTTGTCCATAAATCCCCTCTGGCTTTCTGCTACAGGGCGTGCAGTGAATTTTTGCGCTTCGCCTCTGTTATCTGTAGTTTGTGGTTTCCTCAATTTCACGGGGGCTTGTGTTTTCATGATAAAGAGCCAGTAGGAGCTAGTTCCTCAAGGCCAACTAAATGTGATAGGCCACTGTAGTGTTGTTATAATGTGCGAATCACAGCGGAGACAAGCTCTTTTGGCGACTCTCAGCAGTCGGCGATGGATCATCTGTAAAGCAAAAAAGGCTGCTTTTCATGCAATGTGATTACAGGGGTCAGCAGGGATTATTTTTAGGAATATAAAAATGCCCCAAAAAAGATTAGCAGTGACACACAGTTGAAGTCTTCTGAAGTCTTGTCCTTATCTTTTTCACAGCTTTCAACCTGATGTTAGATTCACAGAATGTGGCAGGCTGAGATTGTTGCAAGTTGCTGCAAGAATCATTCAAATATCTATTTTTGATAACTGTGAAGAGTGGAAACATCTGAGAGGAAGACAGACAGAGAGTGAGAGCTAAAAGGAGAGACAATGATAAAAGGATTGTCTTTGCTATGCTGTTGGATGTTTGCCATCTTTAGGAAGGAAAGGGCACAATCGGCAGGTGAATGGGAGGCACAGGTGCAACAAAGGATCTCCACTAATTGAGTAAAATACAGAAACCCAGGAGGGCTGGACCAGGTGCTGCGATACTAGTCAGGGTTAGATGAGGTCTACAGCTAATGAAGAGAATCCTCCCCTTCACTGTTCCTCCTGTAATTGCGGTTAGCCTAATCTGTCCCCCGGCCTCCTCCTATCTATGAGGGGAAAAAAATCTGTGAAGCTCTGAGCGCTCATCTGGGATTAGTCTCTGCCGTTGGCTTTGCATTCAGCAGCCCGCAAGACAAGGAACAAATGAAAACTGAATTACTATGCTTTGAGATTAATGGAGAAAAATGAAAAAAGATGGATTGTGTCATACAGAGACCACAGTGTTACAGGTGTCTGGAGAGCGAAGACGGATGCCAGGCTTTCAGACTTTGGCACCCAGAGTTGCCTCGTGTTCCAGCAAATGATAGGCCCGTGTCATAATAAAATAGGCTGCTGAAAACCAGCGTGATATTAATTGCGACAGGCATGCCCTCCTCCTTCATCTGCTACCAGTGAAAGCATGACTACCTAACAAGGAGAATCCGTCCTACAAGAGTTTCTTTCCTCTGTCATTGTAGCAGAACTGAATATCTGTTAAAGCTAGAGAAGAAAGGGCCTCATTGTACTTGCCTGTTTTTGAGGAAGAGTTTTCAGAGAGAGAGGAGAGGAATCGGCTGCTGTTTTATGCTGCTTCCTTTTCATATATGGGTATAATTTAGCTTTAATTTAGTGTAGGTTAACAGCTGTATTGTTGTAAATTGTCATTTTCTGTATAACCTCCCTTGGGTATCATTTGGTTCCCCTCGAGTTCATTATTAATGAGGAAATCTTAGCCGTTTTTATTTGGGCGAGTGAAAAGACAGTTTTATCTTTCAGTAATACAGAGCGGAGCCTGAATATTATCTGGTTCAGCTTTGACCAGGTATATTTTTCATTCAAATCGATACAGATCAGGAAGGCTAAAGTTCAGCAGTAACAGTTCTGTCTTTTTCAAAGCGCCGAGTCATGTTTTGAAATGTCAGGATATATGGTAGATATTAACTTTTGTCAGAGGACCAAACTAGAAGCTAAAAATTGTCTTTTTGCTGTTTATGTCTATAAATGACTCACTTTGCATCCATGTATGTTAGGGCTTCTTGATTATGGCATTCTGGCAGTTCTCGTGTTAGACTGTATTTTGGGGCAAAGTCAGCAAACTGTTTATCAGATTTGACTGGTGATTCTATACATACAGTTGCTGTGTCCAGTGAAAATAAAGTTAGTTTTAGAAATTAAAGTGAAGTTTTAGATAATGCTTCAAAATAACTGCCAAAATATTTGCCTGGAAGCATTTCAAGATGACTGCTGAGTGGAAAGACTTGGCCTCAGCTTTGCAGATCCACGTCTACATGTTGCAGGTGTGTACTGTCACTTAGGGGCAGTATGAAAAATATGTGGAACATGTGGTAAAATGTGGGATGCTCTTGTTGTTGATCGTTTAGGTTAACACCTGCAGGGGAGAAGACAAAAGTTACGAGACACAAATAGTTTCTTAGTGAAAGTGAGTGTTAAAAGAAATGAACACTGTCCACTGCAGCTGTTGTTACTCTTTCCTATGATTCAGTTCAGGGTGAACTCTGGTGTGTTTCCCCTCCCTTTTAAAATGGACGTTTCAGCCAGTCAGCATACCATCTATGCACAGTGTCATTGCTGTTGGGTTATGTGATGTTGACTTTTGTGGAGGACTATATACAAGTGCATCTCCATAACCTCAGTGTTGATTGAATTCCCAGAATCCCTTTCTTTCTTTGAGCTGCAGCAACTTGGGATCATAAATTCCTCATTAGGCCCAGACAAGCAGTGTTTTCAAACGTGAAGCCCGTATCGGATAGGCAGCTGCTGGCTCAATACTTCACCATGGGAGTTGGGGAGATGCAGATGTAGGCATGCCTCGGGAGAACTGCATGGGAGCCACAGTGGAGGGTTTCCGCAGGTTTGTTGCAGAAACTTTTTTATGAGTTTTACTT
This sequence comes from Ptychochromis oligacanthus, assembly GCA_015103295.1. NCBI lineage: Eukaryota > Metazoa > Chordata > Actinopteri > Cichliformes > Cichlidae > Ptychochromis > Ptychochromis oligacanthus. The sequence continues at coordinate 10,629 of VVAS01113395.1, forward strand.
CCTCTGGATGGATCTTGCTGAACAAAGGCTTTTTTTCTGTCTTCTTGGCTTGAGCTAAACTAAACAGTGAGTGAGTTTAGACTTTAGGGAGGGGGAGAAGCACCTGGCTATAAAGAAAAGGGGGGAGCTGCAGTTATAACACTAGGCAAAATGTGAGCGTCATTGGGAAAATGAATTCAGCACAATAATTCTTTTACTTTGATTTACTTGCATTCATATTCATTGGAGGCAAAAATTGTAATTAAACGTAAAATTTGATTGATCTCCCAGCCCTAATGCATGCATCACAAATTTGTTATGAGCCCTGCTTGCTTGTCAGTCTTTGTATCATGACTCCTAATAATAAATGAATGCTTACAGAAGCTTTTCTGCACTGAGCCGTCCCCTCTGTATGCTTTTGGATTATAGATTGGGCCCTTAATAATCAATGACAGTGTGGTTGTCGGAACAGATTAGTAGCATAATCTCCAGTGTGTGCCTTTATAATACTCTACACTGTAACTCTCAGAAGCAAGAGCCCGAGCTTAGTGCGGCTGCAGCTAATGTTTGTCACCATATTGGTTTCCATCGAACAGCATTGTTGCGTTCGTTTCTAAGCTCTCGGTGTCAAAATTACTTTCTTTGAGGAATGTTATTTGAGGTAATCTTTGAAGTGACATTTTTGGAGGAGCTTGACATTTTGATCAAACTGATAAAAAAGATTATTTGACAGCTGACTTCACAAATAAGGCTGGAAAAAGCGTGTCTTAGGTAGACGCGGGAATTGTCGAGCTCAAGCAAAATAAACGCAAACATCGTTTGAGCTCCTCACGGCCTCCTGCACCATGTCTGTAATGCAGTGCCTACCCTCCATCTCTCTACAAGTTTCGGGAGGCAGTAGGTCACCATCTGTTGTAATCACACCAGAGCAATGCCCTCCCCATTTGCGTTTTTCCCTGTTTAGTGAGGTGTGAGATGCTGGCATGCAGAAGCCATTATTCTCCTAGTGCCTGGCTGATTTCCCAGCCCTTTCAGCTGATAGAGGTGAGCCTACGACAGCCCCAGTGGATCACGAGCTGCGCTTGTGGGCAACAAGTGTGACACAGTAATTATGAGAAACGAACAGCAGTCAGGCCTGGACGTGAATCTTCAGATGCATGCTGGGTGACATCACAGTTTATATTTAGCGAATTGAGTGGGGATTGCTCTTTTATGTGAAAAGCTCTCTTAGGGGGATTGATGCTGGATTGGCAGTCAGGAATTAGAGTCTGAGGTTCACAGAAAGAATCTTGGTGGGTTTAGTGGGGATGAACTCAGGTTGAAATACAGTTTGACTCGGCTGTGCTGTCTTTAGTTTAATCAAAACAGTATTTGAGGATTCAGAAAGAAATAAAGTTTCTTTAGCAAAACAAAACAAAAGTGAAAAATCTGTGGTTGGAAGAACTAAGCTGCTGTAAATGAGAAGTATGGTTGTTGTATCAACTGTAATCTGTAAATATCGGTACTCTTATCAATAGTCTATGAAGTTTTCTGTTATAGTCACCTGCTGTATTAATTAATGGTCTGTAATATGTCAGAGAATAGGAAAACAACCCAGCACAGAAACAAGAAACAAACAAGAAATCAGCAGATTTTTGTTTATAATCACACAAACCAGTGAAAAGCAGCAAATGCTCCTAAATTTACTCTCAATCAATTATTCAGTTATCATAATAATTGCTTTAACTGAACAATACTCCATACAACATGCACACAAGCTGTCAGTGTGTACTGTCTTTGTTACTTTAAACTGTCTGTAAAGCAGTCAAGGCCTAGTTTTACATTATGGTTGATCCCCGTGAGAGTGAGAGATTAGTATGTGAAGACTAGTTAGTAGCGTCACAAAGTGGCAACACAACAAATGTAAGGAAGCATTTGAGTGCATGGTTACAGTAAGAGCAGTGATGCTTGCCCCTGAACCAATCGCTGTATTATATAGGTAGGTAACATATCAACAGACATGAGCAGGATTTTGGGCTCAGCCACAATAACTTACAGTACTCTGTAAATTTCTTTATATTTTGCTAGAAAAATGGGAAATAGGTGCAGCAATTTATTGGAACGTGCAAACACAAATGGAAATACAGTACATAATGCAAAAATAGAGTTTGTAAAATTCCAGCAAACTTCAAAGTCATTATTTGGTATGACCACCTTTATTCTTCAACACAGCCTGAACTCTCTTAGGGAAGCTTTCTAGTCATTCCTTTAAGTAGTCTTAAGGAATAGTTCTCCAGGCTTCTTGAAGAAAATTCCAAAGGTCTTTTTTGGACGTTGGCTGTGTCTCAGGAGGTAGAGCAGGTCATCTACTAATCGGAATGTTGGTGGTTCGATTCCAGGCTGTTCCAGTCTGCTCCGGTCTGCATGCCAAAGTATCCTTGGGCAAGATACTGAACCCCGAGTTGCTCCCAATGCGTTCATAGGAGTGTGAATGTTGGCTAGAAAGCACTTATACGTAGA
>VVAS01113442.1:0-16068 GCA_015103295.1 Ptychochromis oligacanthus
CCCCTTGATAAATAATGAATCTTAGTTATGTCAACAATGAAAAGAAAATGCACATAAATAGGAGGCCGATGGGTGGGGAAAGCAGTAATATCAAACATGACATGAAAAACACTGAAAAGATACACTATATAAACAAAAGTACTGGGCCACCTACACATTACACCTACAGGAGCTGCTCGGTATTTAAACCAATGGAAACCCATACCATGAAGCTCCCAGACCACAGTTTTTGTGCTCATGTTAATGCCAAAACCCGAGGAGGTTTCGAACACTATGCATCTCATCACTCGGTGACTCCACTCTGTAACTTTACATGGTCTGCCACTTGCTGGCTGAGTTGCTGTGGTTCCGAAGCGCTCCCACTTTGCAATAATATCACTTACAGCTGTCCGTGGAACATCTAGGAGGGAAGAAATTTCATGGACTGACTTGTTGCAGCGGTGGCATCCTATTACTTAACCATGCTTGAATTCAGTGAGCTCTTTAGAATGACCCATTCTTTCAAAAATGTTTGTAAAGGCATGGCTAGGTGTTTGATTTTATACACCTGTGGAAATGGGACTGAAAACACCTGAATTCAAAGATTAAGAGACTGTGTGGCCCAATACTGTTGTCCATATAATGTATAATGACTTTATAACTGCTGCAATATGATTCCACATTGTTAGTCTTTTTATAATCTGACAGGTGGTGAAGCCGCTGAGCCGTGATTGTGACAGTACATATTTTTGTTCTTTCCTACCGGTGGCCAGTGAAGCCTGGCGGACAGTCACAGGAAAGCTCCCGGTCAGTGCAGTTGCCTCCATTGAAGCAGGTGTAATTTCTGGTGTCATCGCCGCACACAGAAACAGGGAGCTTTGGCTTTCTGTTGGAAAAGTATAAACACAAGTTTTGTCAAGCTGTAGTTGATATTGATGTGTTCAGCAGATTATGTGCAGCAGTTTTTGGCTGGCTTTATGATGTCTGCCGGAAGCAGAAGAGTTGGCCAAGCGGGAGCTGTATTATTCAGCCTCCTGCTGTTCCCCACAGGGGAGACAAAGAGACTTAGGAGGCGACCAGGATAATAAGATTAAAGCCCTCTGGCAACTGCTCACCAGCAGGATGTCAAATCACATGTACGGGAAAGAAAAAGCCAACTTATTTCTCTTTGGCCGCTGTAACCTTCTATTTGCCTCAAGCACAACAGCTCTGCTCCAAAATGTTGTGTATCTGCTGGCAACTTGAAGTTCATCCCTCAGCGGTTACAAAACACACACTCATTTGAACGAGTGAAAAATGTTGATCACTTTAAACTATAGCTGTCACTCATTTGAAAAAGTGGTTGGCTCATTTTAAAAGTGCTAATATTTGCTTTGCTTGGCATTTTGTTGCACCAGGAAAAAAAAAAACAAAAAAAAAAAAAAAAACAAAACAAAAAAAAAACAACTCACACATTTCTGACAACAATGTACCATGGAATTTCTTCAACGCGTTCACTGCGGAGGAACAGAAGGAAAGATGGTGAGAGGAGGAAGAAAGAGGCACAAACAAAAGAGACAAACAAAAGGAAGTCATTTTCATGAAAACTTTAAAACAGCGTAGATGTTCCCAGTAAAGGGAGATAGCTTGACTGGTGGCTTGCTTAGCGAGACTCTTGCAAAGGTGTGCAAAAGGAGGCAAAATGCAAGAGGCTGTGTGTTTACAGGATAAATGCTTGGAGGCGTTCCCCCTGCTGTGTCTCAGAGGCAAACGCGAGATGACAGGGGAAAGAAACTGGCGCTGAACCAGAGAGCCTTGTGTAGTGAGCAGACTGGGGCCTTTTCTGGCTGACACTAGAATAGAAATGCAGCTTCTGAGGCGCTCACCGCAGGCGTGGTTGAAATGCTGAACAGAGGCAGAGATGTGGAGACATTTACAGTGAAGCATCGTGTTTGTGTTGTGCTGCAGTCCCCTGTCGGTGCAATTTTGTAGCATTTACTTGTGCATTTTGTGTTTCTAACGAAGCTTTCGCTGCTGTTCATAGAGAAATAAAGTCATCTTTGAAGAATGAAATATTCATAATGGGATTGTTTCCTCTTTGCTCATTTGCATTTTCCATAACCACTCACTAATTTTTATTTATTTTTGACTTTATTCTGCTGCTGTGCTTTCCTACTTACCCTGCAAACACCTAAACTTACTTGCAAAGGGGTCCAGTGTAGTTCTCCGGGCAGAGGCAGGCGTACCTGTCCGGCCCATGCAGACAGGTGCCCCCATGGGCACACAGGTGGTTTTCACACACATCAACCTCTTCCTCACAGTTCACACCCGCGTAGCCAAACTCACAGGTGCATCCATAGGTCAGCCCACTGACACTGCAGTTGCCGTGGACACAGGGATTGGAAGCGCAGGTGTCCAAGAAGATGTCGCAGCGTCTCCCGGCCCAGCCCTCAGGGCAGTTGCAGTTGTACGTGTTGAAGAGGTCCTGGCACTCCCCACCATTCAGACAGGGGTTTGGCTCGCACACAGAGGCCCCGCTACAGCCGATGAGTGGCGCATGCAGCGATGTCTGGATGAACTGCTCCTCCTGCAGGCGCGGGAGGTTCACCTCAGAGGAGCTGAAGTAAGGCAGGGCAATCCCACCCAGCACCACAGTGCCCAGACAACCGGCAAGGGACCAGCCGGTGTCAGGGGCCAGCCCCCCCAAGAAGATGTCCACCCCCTGTCTGAGGAAGTTCAGGTTGCCTCCTTGGCGGGTGGAAGTGCTGGCTTCTTCTATTTCTTCATCAAGCACCAAAGTCCACCGAGAGGTCTGCGCCCACGGTGCTGCCATAAACAAGTGGACACTGTGCCACTCACCATCGCTGACACTACTCCTGCTGCTGAGACTGACTGTAGATACGCCCTCCTGTACCTCGACCAGGTCGCTGTCATTTCCATAGGTGCTCTGAAGCTCCATGAAAAGGAAGCCGTCTTGGACAGAGACTGTGACGAAAGCTGAACCCTCCTCGGCATGTAGGATGGCCGCATTACGCTTCCGTGTGCGCAGGTTTAGGGAGAGGCTTGTCAGGTTGCGGAATATGTAGCCATTTCCCCGGTAGGACAGTACAGTGCTGTCATTCAGGAAAGTTGCATTGGAGTAACCTAGAGATTAGAAGAAAATATCTGCCATGTATAAGTGCTATCAGGAGCACTGATTTCCTAAATCAAAATAATAAACCTACCAGGCAGTATTACAACATGACATATACTGGTTTGATAACACTAAAAAACATTTATTGGAAATACAAGGAATACATATGTCTGGCTCCATAATACAGGGACAGACATAAGACACAGTGAATCATCGCTAAGTCCAGCAAAAAAAGAGGATAAGGCAGCCTCAGACGGATCCTACGTTACGGATCACATATGGAATACCGTGTGGGCAGATTAAGGCCAGTGTATAATTAACAGTGCTGAATCACTCAGTTACATAGTGGCCAATTAAGACAATAAAGACTAACAAGGAACAAACAAGGTCAAAGATTAGGTAACATGCATTTACTGGGCTTTTATGTAACTGAGAAATACTAGAGAGGAAATACCCCTAAAGACCGGATCTCACTTATGAGAAAGGAAATTATTTAGGGGTTAATGTTCTAATGCTGTGTCTTTTTACTGCTCTGTTCTGAGCAAGACTTGCAACTTGACCTTCACTTTGCCTTTGGAGATCTGTGGCTTATCTTGGAGCCATTTCAAGTTACTTTAAAACAGCTCTGCTTTTGTAACTGAGGAATCCTTGAAGGTCACTTACATTCATATCCCTGGTTCAGCATCCTGCACTCTGCATCTGTGGGACAAGGGGACAGCTCGCACCACCTGACCTCTTCACAGCGCCACCCCGATGTGCTGGGGGGGCAGGTACAGGTGAAGTCATCCCACTTGGAGTAGCACATCCCCCCATTTAGACATGGATTCCTCTGGGAAATAGATAGGAGGAGTTTGTTTTGGGTTTGTACTTTTTTATTTTATGTATTTCGAGCTATGTATTTGATTTTATTAATGCATTTTTCATCATTTTGAACTATACTATACTACATGTACACTGTGAACTCTAATCATTCCCTTTGTATGTTCACTTAGAAACTGGAAGTTTATTTTATATGGAGCATAAAATGTAAAAGATGTAACTGTACTCTATCTGAATACTTTCCTTTATTTTAGTGACATCTTTCAAGATTAAAAATTAGAAAAAAATACTTTAAAGTGTTGACTTCATAGTCTTAATATCTGTTTAATTTCAACACATAATACACCAACACTGTGCGCTGTGTTCACTCACTCTGCAGATGTTGTCTCCCGAACAGCCAGCAGTTACATTTTCCATGAGCTCAAGAGGATAAGATATCACTGAGGTGTCCAGCCCAAAGAACTGCAGCCTCCTGTCACTGATCCTCAGGTCCTGTATGCAGCCTCTGAAATACCCACCAAACACTGCAGTCTCCCTCCTCTCCAGCAGACCTCCCACATACACAGTGTCACCTGCTTGGACACCGACTGCCCTCACCTCCGCATCCCCCTGTTCCTGAGCTGCTACATACAGTGTCATACGGCCCTTCACCACCTCTAGGCTCACAAAGTGGACTTCCCCATCATCAGTTGCATTCTCCGACTTCAGGGTTTCATATTTGTCGAGCTGAACCGTGACCTTGCCATCTTCTAACCACATGTGCAGGTACCCGCTGCTGCTGTTGGCAAGCACCAGGAGGAGCCCGCTGCTCCTCCGTGTACGCAGGAAGAGGGAGATGGAGAAGTTGTCAACCAGGTCATCGGTGATAGTGAAGGCTGCATAACTGTAAGAGTCCTCGTTCCCGAAGCGGGCAGTCACATGTTCTGCAAAAAATAAAAATGGGTGAACAAAAAGTGAGCTGGATGAATGTCAGCATATAAAAAAAAAAAATCCTTAAAACTTTTCAGCTTGGCCGACATGCATTGTGAGATCAATGACTGGGGTTTGAGTGGTTTCAGATTTCATTAATTAATGGCAAAGTCAAAGTTGCAAATTCAAAGAGCACACAAAAAGTGAGCTGGGGAGCAAAAAGATGACAAAGGTAGAAAAGGAGCTTTCACTTCCAGTCTTTTCTTATCATTAACTCAGGTTAAAAATGTGGACTTTTCCTACCTGTGCTGAGCCCAGAACCTAAATATTGTCTATTAAAAGAGCCTTATGATACATTTAGGTTTTTGGAGAATTTAACAGGTTCTGCACAAAGACATTTAACTGGTTTATATTATGGTCTCTTATCACTGTGTGCATAAAGCAGAAATTTAGGCCACCACCAGCCCTCTTTAAATGTATATTCTGCATCCACTGTCAGTACTTTCCATCTTATTAGACAGGCAAGACATTAAAAATTGCCTAGAGCAAAAGTTATATAAATTCTTAGAAAATCTTCAGTGTGTATGTAAAAAGGTTTCAGCAGATGTTTGGAAACTGTGCAAGCAAATGTTGGTGTAAATATCCCATCAGTAATCATCTCTGAAGGTGGAAAAACAAATTCAGTTTATGATGTATTGATCATTAGTTTACTGAGTGGTCACTACTTTACAGTGTGACATTTCCTTGCATGTCAGTACCAAAATAGAATCCCTTAATCCACTTCTTCTTATAAGAGGATCTGTCCTTTAGCATTTCTTTTGACAGGCTTCATCTCTGCCCCCGTATCTCCTGCTACATACAAGCAGCTGAGGATGTTGTTTAATTGCCCACTTTACAAATTTGGTAAGAGAGACCTAGTGCTCCTTCCTCCAATTTCACTAATCGGGTGAAATTATTGAAATTGGAAATCTTTTTTATGTGAAAAAAAAAATCCACTCCCACTTTTTTTTTATATGATTTGCCTTCAAATTTCTCTACCTGTCTTACAGTTGCAAACATACCCTCCTCACAGTCGTGCCCCTCATAGGGCCTTGGACACCGGCACTCGTAGCTCTGCCACAGGTTTACACACTCTCCTCTGTTTTGGCACGGCACATCCAGGCAGCGGTCTCTGTGGCTGCAGCCCGGGAACACATTAACAGCCGAGTCGCTCAGCCATTCCTCAGGGACGACGAGCTGCCAGTCCACAAACACATCCTGCATGCATCCAATGAATGGAGCAAATGCAGAGTACTCACTGGGGCCATTCAAGTCCTGAGGTATTCCTCCAATAAAAGTGCTCTGAGGGGATGAAACAAACCCAGCCAGTGAGCTTTGGACTGCAGCCGCTTTGTGGCATGACTGGCTTGCACAGCTCACAGCATCATCCAGTAGTTTAAGGCTTAGCACCCAGTTTCCAAGCACAGCCTCTACAGAATACCACTTTCCATCTGTGACATGATGTGGAAGCTCAAGAACCTGGCCCGGGCTTTCCACCCCAGCAGAGGCCTCCCTCCTCAGTGTAAGACGTAGCTGCCCTCCCTCCAGCTCCAGGCTCAGCTGCAGCCCCCTTGTGATCCTCTCAAACAACAGCGCTCTAGGCAGAACAGTCTTGAAACTCAGGGTGACGTTGCAAGTCACTTCAGTATCCACTAGGGGACTCTGCAGCAGCAAGTAGCCTTTGCGTTCAAAGGAAAAGGTGGTGGGGGTCATACACAGAGGTCCAGTGTACCCAGGTGAGCAGGAACATGTGTATCCATGAGTCCCATCCAACAGAAATGGCGAGCAGGAGCCATGGTTCCGGCATTCATGCCCTTCACAGCCCACTAACTTCACATCACAGTTAACACCCCCATAGACGTTGCCATCACGACTGGGTTTGAGGCAGTGGCAAGTGTATCCTCCAACATGGCTCTCACATCTGCCCCCATTCTGGCAGGGATTGGGCTCACACTGATTTATCACCTCCTGGCAGAGGGCACCTGTTAGTAGAAGAATATAACAGAGTCACACAACACAAAGACACACACAATTAAACTTTGTTATTACTGCTATTACACAACTTTTTAAAAAAAATCATATTTTAGATTATTATTCTCACTAAAAAAAAAAAGTATCATTACAGGGTTTTGCTTGGCTTTTGCTCCGTATGATTATGGTTTCAGACTCATTTGCTGTCTCAGAAATAAGTACCATGTTTCTCTTCTGTAGTCACCTGACTGTCAGCTGTTACACCGCAGCACAATTTGGATCGGTGTATTGATTATCCTCTTAGCATTATTCATCTGTTTGTGTTTGTATCCAGAACTCTGTGTATGCATATGCCGTAGGTGCTATCAGCATTAGAAATCTGCTGCTTCAGTGAACTCCAATCAGCCATCAAGTTACTTGTTTTGATTGGGTAAGAACAAAAGGTGAAAGAAAAGTGCATTTCAGTGTCTGTTATGTAATACAAAAGCTACTGGTACAAGTACAGTTCAGCTGTTACCTGTTCCAAGCAACCAAATCCCCCAAATCCATGGCGCAGGTTTCCACATCATGCCGTCGCGTTTTCCCCCAGAACAGCCCCAAACTTGTCTAACTGCACCATGTTAGATTGTGCGCGTACAGGCCATCACGGCGGACGCCTGCTCCTTGTCTGCGTCTCTAAAGCATGAAGGACTGAATAGCTCCAGTCAGGAGACCAGAAAAGCCACATCCCTGGGGATTAAGCTAATGCTATTTGGCCACCTTACTGAGTCAGTGCCACTGCAACTGGCAGAGAGTCAATTTTTAGAACACAACTCTCAGCAGGCAACAGTTCACAGCTCTTACCTACGCTCCCAGATCAAAGTCTTGTGTAAGCAGAATTTGGAGCTTTTCTAAGAGAAACCTTTAATTTGATGAAACCTGCCTGCTACAGTGTTTCTCTCAACAATTACTCTATATAGCTACTGCATGTTGTAATACCAGTTAAATAACATATTTACAATTATATTGCCTGCTTACCATATATTCTAGATATAAATACCACAGGTTTTAGTTACCGTCTGCCACAGTGTGTTTTTGATAATACCACCAGGGGGCACCAAAGTCAGAACATTTGAAAACCTGACGGTTATTGACGCTGTCACTTTAATCCTGGCATAAACGCTGTCCATGGTGCTGTTTCTGGAGCTGTCCTAAGAGGGACTGTTAATGATCACAGTCATTTTCTTCATCAGTTGCCTGACCATTACGTGATCTTGTTTTTGCCGACTTGAAGAGAGACTCGTGTATAGATTTTCTCAAGTGAAAGATTACATCTGTGTTGGGTTCTAGGTCCAGTATAGTAACTCATAAAGTATCTTAAAAACAATCTAAAGAAACTGGTTGTGCTGAATTGGCATACGATATTTACAGTGATGTGCAAAGGTCTTGAGCCACCCCTCATTTCCTTATATTTTGCTTCCAAGGAGACAGACTTTCTTATAAATTTTTAAAGTGGTCTCGAGCAATAGTTCTCCAGGCTTTCTGAAGGTCTTTCAAGGTTTTTCTTTAGACAGTGGCTGCTTTCCCACTCATTTTCAGTTCAGTCCTTCTACCCGACCATTTTGAGGCGAATGTTTTTTTGTTTGTTAAGCCACTGACCTATGAATCATTCAAGCCCCTAACTCAAGGAGTGAACCAGTGTTGTGTCTAAACAAAACAGACAACTTAACAAAGAACTAAATAGTATCTTCAAGCACTTTGTTACTTGCAGCCTGTTGCAAAAACACAACATTTGTTCCCATTTCTTTAGCTGAATCTACAAAAAAAAAATGCCAAATGTAACACAGTTTGACAGGTATAAAATAGTATTTCTGCACCAACAAAGTGATTCCCAAAGAGCTATTAGCTTAAAACTTGGCATATCTCAGCATGGTGTGCAGTGTGTCTTTGAAAAATTTAAGTGGAGGCCAAAAAAAGAGGTAGGGGGCCTAAAAACCTGTCTATAGCAGATGAAGAGTATCTGAAAGTCATGTCCTTAAGAAATAGGAAAAAGACGAGAAAAAAAAATGTCCAGCAAAGACCTGACACAGGACCTGAGAGATGCATCTGGACCTTCAGTTGATCCATCTACTGTTCACTGAAGCTTCATCAGAAATGGTCTCAGTGGAAGGGTGGCTGTCAAGAAGCCATTCTTAATGTAGGGAAAACAGGGAGAAAAGGCAGAGGTATGCCACATTACACAAAAACTGGACTGAAAATCAGTGGCAACAGGTGTTATGGAGTAATGAATCCAAACTTGAAAACTTTGGTTCACATCAATATGTACGGAGAAGGTCGGGAGAGAGGTACAACAGTGAGTGTCTGCAGCCATCTGTAAAACACAGTGGAGGCTCTGTCATGGTTTGGGGCTGCATTTCAGCCATCGGTGTTGGGGATCTTGTCAAAATTGATGGAATTATGAACACAGAAAAGTACCATGAGATTTTGAACTACCATGCAACACCATCTGGAAATGCTGTTTGAATCATTGCTCCAATCAGAAACTTCTCACTTCCTTATTTCAGCATCTAAATATAAACATTATTTACAGATACAACACAGCTTTGGCGATCTTTGGAGGACTGTATGAACACAGGTCCCTACATACATGTTAGGAATTCTGTGTAGTTTTGTGAAACCGTAATTGTTTAAGACATAATCAGTTCAGTTTGCCAAACTAAAATAACCTACCTGTTGTTCCTGGAGGACATCTGCAGATGTAACCTGCAGAATGTTTGTGGTCATAGCGTTCAGGCAGCAGAGGCTCGCTGCCATACAAGGCCTGCTGAGACCTCTCAATGCAGCTGCCGCCATTTCTGCAAGGGTTGCTGCTACACTCATTGATGTCTATCTCACAGTGACGGCCCTCAAACGCTGGAATGATGAAGCAGATGGTGTTTAGAATAACAGTACATATGACTTTAAATAAACATTAGCTAACAGAGAACCAGACTGTTCTGGATACATTTTTGTTGTTTTTCAGGTGTGAATAGGTTCACATGCATAGAAACCTGTAATTCACATTCATTCAGTATGAACCACATCACACCACAGTAAAATCTACAAACATATAGGCAGCTACATGTAGGTATAAAACCTAATTATGGTTTATCCGCCTCTGTTATCACTTTTACAAGCATTATCTTATTTTCTTTTTATCTTTATTCTCTATCCTAAACTCAGAAACAAGAAAAAAGTGTCCCTTACCAGGCCAGCATTCACAGGTGTAGTTACCCTGGTTGTCCTTACAGATGGCACTGTTAAAGCAGGGTTCAGAGTAGCAAGGCGGCAGAGGCGTCTCACAGTGTCGGCCAGTGAAGGCTGTGTGAGTGCAGTCACAGCTGTAGCTGAGGCAATCACACACACAACAAGACAGCTGGGATTTGTAAGTCACATTAATAAGATTATTTACAATATTCCCTTTAGTGTGTGTTTACAGGTGAAAGTCAGTTAAGAGCTACTTATTTTTAAAGACCAGGGCTGGGCTACTTACTCATTCACCCCATCTATACACAGAGCCCCATTCTGGCAAGGGTGCTCTTGGCACTCATCAGTGTTGATTTCACACCGTCGTCCTTGGAAACCGGGGAGGCAGGTGCAACTGAAGCCACCAACGTAGTCATGGCAACTGCCTCCACTGAGACATGGCTGTGATTGACATTCGTCAATTTGGACCTCACAAGTGGGTCCTGTGAACATCAAAGCAATACAGATGTCAGAGGCAAGGTGAGCCTGAGGGCAGAAGGTGAAAATGAAGAAAGCTTTTATGTGGACCGACTGTGATGTGATGTGTGGATTGCTCTTTTATCTCACAGCAAAGCTTTTTTTCTGTTATTATTTGCCACTCTACAACACTCAAACCTAAGAACAGTACAGCATATATAGTATTTTCCTCAAAGTATCCCTGTACTAAAGTAAAGAAGGATCATGAAAATGACTAAATCTCCCTGACAACATTACCTTTTTGCTGCTTAAATGCAATAAAAGTAGCTGTTTGAGTCATTTAATAACCTTCATACACAAACAACTTTGTTGAAGTCATTAATGCTCTCCTGGTCCATTCAGCAGGTTGATTCATGAATAATCTCTAGTTTCCATTAATATAATTTCAGGATTGAAATTGTGTGACCTCATATTAGGATGCTCACCAGTGAATCCAGGAGAACACAGACAGGAGAATCTGCCCAGTCTGTCCTCACAGGTTGCTCCGTTCCTGCAGGGCTGTGAAGCACACTCATTAACGTCAATCTGACAGTGAGAACCCTGAAAACCCGGCACACAGAAGCAAGAGTAGCCGTCCCCACGGCTTCGACATATCGCCCGGTTGTGGCATGGGTTTGGGGAGCACGGGTCCACAGTCAGAGCCAGCTTATCCACAGCGGCACCTAAGAACAGATCATTAATTGATATATCAGACTGCATCATTTTTAAGATATAAAAACCAATAGTTTGCTACTCCTGATAAAAATTATTCGCATTGTGCTTTTTCTCATATTGACTGTTTTAATCTAGTAGCAGTTTGCTACAGCTAAAATGCTTTTGGTATGATAATCTAGTCTATTTTATAATATCTTTTATAACAGCTGATCTAATAATGTAGATAACATAACTACAAAATCCAAGTATTAAATATTAGAGAAGGTTTTTCACTCTCAAGCTACTTCAGAAGGAATTGATGCAAACAGTTGTTTGCATCAAGGCCCATTGATTAGTCTTGATTGCTATTTTAGCTTGATCATGTCTGGCATAAAGCTCTTTTATCTCTCTTTAGCTTTGATTAAAGAAAAAAAAACTGGTTAGCAGTTGTTGTAACAAGGGTTTTTAACTGAAGGGGCTCTCAAAGCGTAGTGGCCGGCTGCCACAGAAACCAATTCCACTGTTTGGCTTTAGCATTCCTTCTATTTCCATGGTGACAGCATCCAACCGAAGATTTGAGGCATTTATTCCTTTACTCATCATGGTGTGTTTTAATGAGCAGGATTAAGCACCACAATGCAGAAGCTTTGGGTTCTGGTCTCATTTCAGCATGCACATGATATAACTAGTAATTAGAGGGACAAGCACTTCTTGGGTAACAGCAATTTTAAGGAATAGTTCTCGAACTATGTATGACTTAAACATGTCAGTTAAATAATTTTTATCTAAAGACTAATGATTCAATAACTGATTAAAGAGATATTCATTCATTATCCATGCTAATCTCACGCAAGTTAATTTTTTTTTTACACAATTTTTTTGTATCCTCGTGAAAAAAATATTACTTTGGGCCCTACCACTTCAATGCTGCAAATGTTCTACTATTTTCTAGGGCCCCTGTCAGTCACGGACCCTTAGAATCGTCATCACTTTTCTCCCCCATACGGCGCCCCTAGCAGCTTCCATGATCAGACAACGTATGAACGTTAAAGATTATAGCCAAAGTAAGTAGAAAATTTGTTTTAGGAGACTGTTTTAGTATGCTACATAAAGAAATGGGGTCAGCCTAAGAAAAGAAAAAGATATCAGGCATAATTTCCGCAGCGGGTTGTATTCACGTTTGTACCCAGGCAAGCTTTAAAAGTTGAAGTTTCACTGTGACCTGCAAAACTAAACTTTCTTTAGAACCCAGCTGAAAGCATTGCTTTTTTTTCTTCCTGACTAAAGTCATATATCATGTCTGTGTTGAGACTTGCTCCCTGCAGCTCTTACATATACAAGAAAACATCAAAGATAAATAGGTACAGGCAAGGCATCTCAAAATTGGCATACCCCAGGCAGAACAAATGGGACCACCTCAGAGGCAATGATCCCTGTAATCCATGGAACGTAAGGGGACTAACAAGTATGGTGATACAAAAAGTACGCTGCAAATCAAGTAATCATGTTATCCTTCTATTAAATAATAAATCAGACTGTGATATAGCTCTAGACAAAATGTGTATTGGTTTTGGATCAATACAGTGTAGAAGTACTTGAAAGTTTTTTTTGTGACAGATACAAGAAAGATTCAAAAAGATTCACCCACTGTCTTTGTGTTTTTCCCACCTTTTGTGATTGTTCGGTTCCAGCCTCATTACTTTGTGTTAAATTAGACTATTTGTCCCTGTGTATTCATAATCCGATCTGGTGCTTTTGCTTGTTAGTTGTCATGTGTATAATGTATATGTTCGTTGTGCTTATAGTTTTCTTCCTTGTGTGTTCAAGTGCCTACTTTACATTTATTGGACTGTACTGGTCCTGTCTTGAGTTTTGAGTCTTTCCATATTCCTGTAAATATGAATCCGTTTTTTTCACTAGAACTTGCTTTTCTGTCTTTCGTTTGCAGCTCATCTGCCTCCTTTATGTCTACATTTGGGGCCCCTTTTGAATTGAAATAACTTGCATTAAACCATCATTGTGGGTAAGTGTCCTTTAAGCCTTGACTTAAGAACTCTTGACCTGACTGGATTAGAGACTTTCTAAACCCTCCTGATTCCCATCGAAGTCCTACTGCTGCATGTTGTGGAGGTCCTGCTGCCCAGTGTTGGGGAGCAAAGTCTACAATACTGTGGACTGT
Organism: Ptychochromis oligacanthus; assembly: GCA_015103295.1. Classification (NCBI taxonomy): domain Eukaryota; kingdom Metazoa; phylum Chordata; class Actinopteri; order Cichliformes; family Cichlidae; genus Ptychochromis; species Ptychochromis oligacanthus. Next base: position 13,383 of record VVAS01113442.1, read on the forward strand.
GAACATAAAGGGCCCAAAATGTCTGCAAGACAGCACTAATGAACTTGACAGTTTGGACAGCTCTTATTATCTTAGCAGGAAGTCACTTGAAAGTCTAAGAGTCCATTAATGTGGACACTGAGATTTGGTCACTGTTCCTGAGTCAGCTGAAGTTTTCTCTCTTCCTGAGTTAGCTGCAGTACCTCCTATTTTGGATACTGTTCCTGAATGAGCTGACATTTACCCTGACCTGAGTCCAGCGTTCCCACTGATCCTGAGTCTGATTTCTGCTCTGTTCTTGAGTCATAGTCAGCTGACATCTTCTCTGTTCCTGAGTCCAAAATGGCCAACACAGAGATTGTTTCTGAATCCCCTGCTCAGTCTCCATCTCCCCTATGCCTTAATGTTGCCAAGCTTTCTCAAGAGCTACCCCTCTCTGAGAATCTCCACCCAGCTCCAGATGAATTGACTCCTGACCTGTTCCAGACTGCGGTTGAACTTCTATCTTGCCTCTGTAGCAACCTCGCCTGACTCCTGAGCTTCTGGGCCAGTTTTTTTTTTTTTGTTTACAAAGGTCTCCACTTCGTCTGTTCTTCATTTTCCTGGCCATCTGCTCAAAAGTCTTAGAAGCATTCATTTGCCTGGTTTTTCATCTGTTCAGCTGTGCTTGTTACCTGTGTTTATCCCCAGTGCTCTTCATCATGTTAGATAGTCTGTGTTCCTCATTCCTGCTTTTGGCAACTTACTTTGGACTGTGCTGAACATGTCTTCTGAGTTTTATGTCTATCTGAATTTCCATAATCATAAAGAGGTCACTGTTTTTTTCTTTTCTTTTTTTGCTTGTTTGTTTGTTTGTTTCTTGCAACAAGTTTGTCTGCCTCCTTTGTGTCTACATTTATGTCCTCTTTTGAACTGAACTAACTCATAACAGAAGCTGAGGGCCACAAATATAGTCCTGCTGATATGAACAGAGATTTTCGAATAATATTCACACAGTAATCAACCTTAAAGAGCACAATCAGGCTGAGAGACTATTAGGACATAGAAGAGCGCAATTAGGCTCCACTTGGTGCTATCTTCTCAAACTCAGCTATCACTCTTCTGTCATTGGTGGAGGTCAATCAGTTTCACAGGCAGCCAGCAGGGCTCTCCTGGAGCAGCTTATAAATGTCTAGACTTGGACTCAGTGAGACCAAGCTATGGGCAGTATGCCTTGGGGGTCTGATGGAGATCAGGGTATCAGTGGCAATACTCTGACCATATGCCTGTATTAGCACTCACAAAGCAAGGATCAACCTACACATTTAGACCGGATTACGTCCATGTATATCCTATACGTTACAGACCCTGAAACATTCATTCTGATAAGTATTTCAGTTATATTAAAAATATTATAGAACTACTATAATTGCTTGTATTTTAACTGCAACAGGTGGTTCATGTTTCACTCTTTATTGAACTCACTGTATTCACTGTTCCCTGAGGCAGAGTTCAGAGTATGCAGAGCCATTTGTGCCTGTTTGAGACACATCTCCAGCCAACCGCACATCCCCTCCCACAGCATGTAAGGCTTTTTTCATATGCAAATAACATCTAAGGGTCTTTGTCTGGTCCTATCTGGAGGCCCTTAAATGGCACATGTGTGGCACCTGACATCTCCTTGGGGCTGATGCATGCTCCTGGTGTATGTGTCTGTTTGTTTCAGTGGTGATAAGAGGACATTTTGTTACTGGGTGTTCTGGACAGCTGCGGAGACAAATAGCATCCCCTTTTGTCCCATTACTTGTCCACACACCCCCAAAACCCCCACTCTTCCCACCCCCTCATGGGTCACTAAGCTGCCCCCCATTGTTAGATCTCTTTTAGTCATTTTTATCTTTTCAGTCCTTAGAAAATGTGTAAAGATTACTATAGTCCATGATGTCACCTCACAGTCTTTTAATTAAAATTCCAAGCATGGACTGGTTGAAATGCAAACCCATAACTAAACTCAAATTCAACACATACAAGATGGAACCCTTTCAATTACTTTTAATCTTTCAAAAAAAAAGATTTTTGAAAGTACTGTTGTGATCAGAATATTTTTAATTAAGTCTTTTACTTGCAGGTTTCTGAGAATGCACTCTAAATGGATAGATACTAGGATGTAATATTTTATCTCGAGCGTCTGAAACTCACTCTGGGCAAGTGCCTGCACTGATACTAATGAATATATACCATGACAATAAACAAAATCTCATGCTAAACTAAACTGAAACTCAACTCAGAGCCAGCAAGGAGATCAAACGGAGGAGCAGTCACTTACCCTCTATCACAAACAGTGACGAGAGGAATAGTGTGCAGGCAAGCAACTCAAAATGGTGATAACGAATTAAATCCATAATCATGACAGGAAATCATCCTGTTCCTTCTGTTCAACTTTATCCATGCGCTGTTCTCTTAGATTGCTCCGCATCTGCCTTGCAGTGACGCCGTTGTCAACTCCAGATCCACTTGATGCACACTTCTCTTCCCGGAGCACCATCAAGAGCTCCCATAACCCAGAAATAAAAAAAAAAAAAGAAAGAAAAAGAAAGCGTGCTGTTCATCGCGGCATAGGCTGAGCTAAACACACCCTCCCCTAGAGCGGTGACGGATTAACACAGGGGAGGGCAATCTCATTACAGAAAAGCTGAAAAAGAAAAGAATCAAGGTCTTACAATGGCTC
>VVAS01113446.1:12193-30507 GCA_015103295.1 Ptychochromis oligacanthus
GCTGGCCCGGTGCACCTCTAAACAGAGTGAATGCACATCTTACAGTCTGCCATGAGAGAGTCTCATTGCAGATTCAGAGGCTCCGGCAGCTCCATTAAGCATCTGCTCACATGTTTAAACGACTGCCAGAGACACTGCCTAACTAGAGGTTACTATTTCGGTGTTTGTCAATCTTCCTGGTCTGTGTCTGTGAAATAGTTAGCGGCCACCAGGTCGTCACTGGTCACTGCAGGACACCAGCTGGTCTTACAAACCGGGCTCTATCGCGACCTGGTGGCTCATTGGAGCAGAAGCAACATCCAGTTAACGACGACGTGGATCTGTAACGGTACAATGCTGCAGCCACTGCACTTACTGAGAGCAAATAACTTCATGTGTCAGCACTGTTCAAAATGTAAGGGGAAGACAAATATGAGAGACCTGATAGACTGTGACTTTTGGAAATTACAGTACTGTGCAAAAGTCTTGTGTCACCCCTTGTTTCTTTATATTTTGCTTCCAAGTAGCCAGATTTTCTTGTAATTTTTAAAGTGGTCTTGAGCGATAGTTCTCCAGGCTTACTGAAAGTCTTTGAAAAATTTTCTTTGGAATTTTCTTTGTTTTTTTCACCCAGTTTCCGTCCAGTCCCTGTACCTGATCATTTTCAAAGGAATGTTTTCTTTGTTTGTTTGTTATGTCAGCTTAACACTGACACTGAAAGGCACCTAACTCAAGGGATGAATGAGTGTAGTGTCTACACATAACAGATAACTTTGGAAAGAACCAGTTTTAAATTGTATCTTTAGGCACTTTGAAACTAGCAGCCTGTTGCAAAAACTCATGATTTGTTCCCATTGCTTTAGTTGAATCTATGAAAAATACCAAAGATAACACAGTTTGACAGGCATAAAATAGTAGTTTTGTACCAACCAGTCTGCCAGGACCATATGTGCAAATCATAAGCTCTGCAAGTAAAATAGTAAATGGACTGGTTCTTATGTAGTGCTTTTCTACCCTGCTTGAGCACTCAAAGCACTTTATACTACAAGCCTCATTCACCCATTAACACAAGCACCTTTTTTCTATACATAAGTGCCTTTTATCTATCTAACATTCACACACATTTGCGCTCTAATGAACGCACCTGGAGCCACTCGGGGCTCAGTATCTTGCCTAAGGATACTTTGCCATGCAGACTGGAGCAGCCAGGGATTGAACCACCAACCTTCCAATTAGTAGACAACCTGCTCTACCTCCTGAGCCACAGCCACCCCTGTCTCTTTATAGATAGTGTAGATTATCTGTCACACAGCGGACTGAAGAACTTGTGATGTGTTAACTGTTTGTTTTAATAATATAAGCCTATGTTCGTATTTTCTTGCCTTTGCCCTTCCGATAAAAAAAACTTCAGAAGCTTTTGTAATTTCACAGTAATTTCTTTAATTTTCTTATACACATAAGACTGATATTCTGTCAACACTTATTATACTAGACTGTATGAATTAAGGTGCACACACATGGAGCCTATCCCAGCTGTCATAGGGCGAGAGGCAGGGTACACCCTGACAGGTCGCCAGTCTGTTGCAGGGTTAACACAGAGACAGACAGACAGACAACCATTCACACCGACAGCCGATTTAGAATCACCAATTAGCTTAACCCCACTAACTGCATGTCTGTGGGAGGAAGCCGGAGTACCTGGAGAGAACCCACACAGATGGGGAGAACATGCAAACTCCACACAGATGGTGGATTCCAACCTAGGACCTTCTTGCTGTGAGGCAACAGTGCTAACCACCGCACCGCTGTGCTCCCCTGACCTAAAACCACATGGTTTAAATCAGGGTTCACCTAAACTCTTTTACACTCAAAAAATATCCCTACAGTGTTCATTATTCACGTTGTTGCAACTTTAAAGTCAAATGTTAAGTGTTAAACCTTAATAACAATAATAATACTGTGAAATATTACTGTAACCCTGATTTTGATTTTATACCACTGATTGCTCATACATTTACATTATTTTGTCATCTCTGTTTTTCTGATTTGCTCTCTTTCCTGTTCTTGTTCCTTTATCCAAGCAAAGGAGACTCACACATTGAAATGAATGAGTTTCACTGACTTCATGTGAATAAAAACTATAATGCCTTTCAAAGAGAAAAACAGTAATAATTGTCAAGAAATACCCCCAGTAATTACCATGAAAACTTTGACTTATTCAACTGACATTTCTGCATTAAAAAAAAGTTTGCTATTATATAAGCATGTATACAGTTATTTGCAACTGTGAAATCTGAATCTAGAGTTTTATTTTCTTGTTAGTTTTTATGATTTTATTTTGAGTTTTAGTTTTCAGTTCAGTACAGTTTCACTTGTTTTCCAGAGTTGCTGGTTTCACTCTAATTTTTATTAGTTTCAGCATTTGTTTTAGTCTTTATTACCCTAAGTATCAATAAACAAATGGCACCAAAGCCTCATCAGGCATGTTGTGATAACAAACTCAGCTAAAGGCTAAAACTAAAGACATTTCCTGTTTTTGTCTTTGTTTAGTTAGTTTTTGCTCACCTCTCTTTAGTTTTGCTTTAGTTAACTGTAACCTAACCTAATGTGCTTGTCTTTGGACTGTGAGAGGAAGCCGAAGAGAACCCATGGGGGGAAAGGGGGGACCTGGCCCCAGCCAGCCAGTAGATTGAAACCCAGGACCTTCTTGCTGTGTGCTAACCACTGCACCAACATGCTGCCCCTCAAATTAACACTCAGAGGAAATATAGGTGAATAGAATATAATAATGACACACCAAAAGACATGAAATTCATTCTGCTCATTTTCTTCTGGCTGTTTTATTGGACAAATCTTCTGTCTTTGTTTTTATTTTTCTTACACAGCAACACGAAAATCGTCCCACTTCATTTACTACCATTAGTACAAAATGTCTTTTACAAAAGGAACATCTGTCAGACTGTTGGGACAGTGTGTTGGGGTACAGCAGTGCAGAAAACTTGCAATCAGAAATGAGGAAACTAGATGTATACACCAACAATGAGTAAACCTAATGTGTGTGCGTACCAAATCACTGGAAGATTTTCTGCTACTGGAGTGTTCTCAATGTACATCCTAAGTTTGAGTACAGCTTATTTAGACACACGAGACTATAGAATGTGCACTCAAGTGAAAAAGTGTTAACTATACAGTACAAAACTATGCAAGGGACTTCATCTTAAAGCACCTCATATTACCATCCTACTGCAGCTTTTCTGTCAAATACATAGTGTTAGTCCTACTGCACTCTGGTTGCCATGCCATTAATCCTCATCTGAATCAGACAGTGGAAACAGAAGCAGGCAAAACAACCTGCGTGACGACATCTAAACCCTATCCAGTCCTTCCAGGCCGACATGAATGAGTGAAAACAAACATGTACAAAAACAAAAAAAAGACAAACAAAACACATGAGGTAAACCAAACATTTTCATGGTACTATCTGCATACTGAATAAAATTTTCATCTCAAGATGACATTACACTTCATAAAAACCAAGATTTTTGTAAAATGCAAATGACAATTTACATGTTTGAGTTATAATTTCTGGTTTTGACATTCGTTTTTGACATTACTTATGTTCATCACTATTCCTCATTTAATAATAATAATAATAATAATAATAATAATAATAATAATAATAATAATAATAATAATAATAGTAGTAGTAGCACATGGAAACAGGAAACAGAACATTTAACTGCCCTTTTTGACCGATCCCCTTGCTTTGTAAACAAGGAAATGAAAAAGCCCTTCCCACCCAGCCCCACCCCAGGGTGTCAGTCGTGAGGGTCTCAGTCTCCAGCCTTGTTCCAATGGCCCACTGACACAGTCTGAGCAGTTCCTGAGTTTATAACTCGTCCTTGAGGTTAGAGTCTGTGCCTTCATCCTCCTCTTCCTCCTCCTCCTCCTCTTCCTCACGCTCTTCTCCCTCCTCCTCCTCCTCCTCTTCTTCATCTTCCTCATCTTCCTCTTTCTCCTCTTCCTCCTCCTCTTCCTCCTTTGCCTCTTCTCTCCTCTTCTTGTTCTCCTCCTCACGTTTCTTTCTCTCCTCTTCCTCTTGGCTCTCCTTCATCTTCTTCTCACCATCCTGGAGAAAAAGCAAGCAAATAATAAAGATAAACCTCTCTCTCTCTCTCTCTCTCTCTATATATATATATATGTAAATATGTCATTCCTTTGTATTACAGTTGGCACTGACATGAAATTAGAGTATGTACTCCCTACATACTAAGGGGTATATGAACTGAGTATATGCCTAAAATTAGCAAAAGCGTACCTTAGTTTTGCCCCATGTCTCGTTGCCCACTTCCTCTGCCAGATTTGGATCATTTGTGATTAGAAAGTTGTCAAAGATAGTACCAGACTTGACCTACAGCAAAACACAAGTGATCAGCAATGCATATTTCACTATCAAGTCTTTAATGAAAACAATCACAATCTACACAATTGCTACACAAGCTCAAAGAGTTTCCCATTTGCACTGAATTTCCACTTCGCTGCAAAAACATGCATAATTTTTCCAGTGCCTCTAACTAGTAATAAGTCACACAATATAGTGCAAGTAACCCTATTCCTGGATTAATAGTTTAGGTTGCTGTTCATTTAAATAAATTCAGTCTTCATTAAGCTGTAAATACACAGACAGCTTACCTGCCACAAGTCGAGCCCGATCACACCGATGCTGTCGTATTTATAGATCTCAGAATCAGCTGTGTATTCGGGGTTGTCAATCTCAGGGTGGATCCACTTGCCCTTGTAGGCAGGGTTGTCGATCTCTCTGGGCTTCCACTCACCCTGTGGATAGCAAGCAGACACAGAAAGACAGCGTGGTTAAATCCCAAAAGCAAAATCATCTACTGCTTAAGATGTTTGGCTATAATGATTATGTTGTATTATCTGCTGGACAGATTGCAGGGCAGGAAAGCAAAAGAGGTATTTTATGATGACAGTGTAAATATTTTTGGGTACAGTTCCAATTTATGGTCTATGAAGGTCCCCAAGGTGCAGTCATTTTATGCTTTTTTTTTAGTTTGAACAAGCTCAGATAAAATGGCGCGAAGTAAATACAGAGCTGCGTGTAACAATGACGGAATAAGCCAGCAACAATTTAACCTACTGACTGCATGAAGAGTTTATGTGCACCTTGTATTCAGGGTTGGTGACCATAGGTGGCTCCCACTCTCCGTCCATCTCATCGTCCCAGTCATCGGGCTTCTTGGCATCAGGATCTGGGATGTTCTCTGGCTTGTCCCAGTCCTACCACAAAAAATACAAGTGGAAACATGAATAAATTGAAACATATCATAGAGGTTTTAAAAATACAACAGTTACACATATGACAAGAATACTGATGTTTATGTGAAGTCTAGAAGCAGGAAATAATGGCACAGATCTGAAGGACATCCAGGTCATACTGACCTCTGGTTTCTTATCATCAGGGTCAGGAATCTTCTCCCTGTCATCCCAGTCTTCTGGCTTTTTGGCTTCAGGATCCTTTATTTTTTTGGGAGGCAGGAAGTCCCAGTCATCCTCTAGATTGCCAGACTCAACCTTCTTATTGTCAATCTTAACCTCATAAGTGTTGTCAGGGTTGACAATCAATGTGTACAAGTGGGTGTACTCATCATCCTGCAGGGCAGAAATAAAATTTTCAATTGTTTGGAACAGTGTGCAGCTGTTGGTACATGCAACTACTAGCATATTCACATGTAGTTTATTAAGTCTTTATTTTTTTAATTGTTTAGCAGACTTGTTCTTCATTTTTTGATATCTCACCTTGCATCTGATGTCCTTGTTAATCAAATGGTTCTTGCCCTTGTAGTTGAAGATCACATGAACTTTCTTTGTGCCAGGGCCGCAAATATCAGGACCTGAACAAGCCCAGAAATAAATTAGGAAGAATGTAGAGAGCTAAAATTACAAAGGCAAAATTTGTACATCTTTAGAAAGACTGTGTATCTCAGGCAGTGGCAGTGAATGTCAAACAGAGACTCATCTGTTTACCCAACAAAATTAAGACCTGTGAAACTGTGATGTTTTACAAACTTGTACTTGACTGCACCTATACTGTGATCACAGACAAATATCGTAACAGACACCGTCCTTTGGTCCACAGTAAGACTGTTCACACTTACCAAACATGAGGTTGTAGACAGAGTCCCCATGCATGTCCTCCTGGTTGAGATCAGACGGGAACAGTTTAACGTAGCCTCCGCCACAGTCAATGCTCTGCTCGTGTTTCACAGTGAATTGGATGACTAAAGGCTGGCCCTTGTTGCTGAAGTCATCAAAACGGCTTGACAAAGCATAAAAGCGGGCATCCTGGCTTGTCTGCAGACCTGTGGAAAGAACCGTATTAGCCCTACTGCAGGGAAGATCCAGCTAAACTAACATTTACCTCATGTTCTTTCTTAATAAAAAATATCATTTTATTCTTTGGCTCTCTTCTCAAGTTGAAGAGCAGGGAGAAGAGGTGGCTGTGCCCCATAAACAGCAAATAATAAAGCACCTCTGACAGCAAACACAGTGGTTTCACAGCCAGATGTGACAGTCGGTAGTGCATTGTAATCCAGCCTTTCCACTCACCTTTATCTTTCTCTGCATCTCCGTAGAACTTCCCTCCAGTCAGGACAAACTTGCCATAATCTGACTTGTGCTTGGATTCCACCCAGCGACTCTTCCAGGTATCTGCACAAAACAAATTCAGAGTGAGCTGCACAGCAGTCACCGAGACAAGACTCACAAGACTCGCTGCTAATCCAACCTCCGATGATGCATCAGCGTGGGGGAACTTCTGCGGGATTTTGTGACTGCCCTCACGGATGAAAGAACAGGACAGGACAGCTGGGCGAAGGAGGATAGAGGTGAATGACCAGGGGGAAGGGGAGGCAGACGGGGTTTGATAATACCTTAGGGGGTGGGAAGCAGGAAGCATGGACTATGAATGATGGTCTTCTAGACTAAACGGCAGACGATGCGTCTCAGAAATTGCGGTAAAATCATTAGAAATAATCTTAAAAATCCATGCTAGTAGATCAACATGAAAAATACCCATGCGCTTAAAAAAACCCCAAAACAATCAAAAAAAAACATTCATCTCATTCAGCACCACAGTACCTCAAGGGTGTACAGAAGCAACAAAGAACAGCAAGCACTTAAATATTAATTGTATAATTTTGTGTGAAAGACCGCACCTCCGTCTTCAAATTGCTCGCGGAAATAAACAGCGGACTCGGCCAGGACAGATGCAGCCGACACGGCCATCAAAAGCAGGGACAGGGCTGTCATTGTGACGAGCGGAAGCACCCTGTCAAACACTAACCAGCTATAAATAAAAATGCCTGTATATTTTTTTTTTTTTTCTAAAAGGTAGGCAGCGTTGTCTGTCAGTCCAGTATCTCCATACAGTAATATTACAGTGAAAGCCGCCGAGACGCTGCCGCTGCTCTCCTCTCGGCTCGGAACAGATGTCTGAATCTGATTGGACGACGGCTGCTAACCTCAATAAGGAAGCGCTACTGCCTACAGCCGATCGGAGGAGAGGAAATCTGGACGAATCGTTTCTGTAGCGAATGGGAGCAGACCACGCGTTTGCCTGATACACGCCCAAGGAAGGATCATGCTCCGTGGGTGAATCACATGCAATGGGAAAAATGCAATACATAAATGTAATATCAGTAACAACCCGAGTATATCTAAAGCTAAACAGTGTGAACTATGTATATAATACCGACTGGATCTTAGGGATATGAAATGGCTTTACTACAAATAGAAAAAGACAAAAATAGTCCTACTGATGTAAAAGAAAAATCTGGAATCAATGGGGATGCAAATATTACTATTTTCACAAGTTTAATAAATGGTTTCTGTACAACCTCTGGTGTGATTTAGTTGAATTTAAAAAAAAAATACACGAAAAATGAGACTCTACAGACAATAACACAGCTTACACTTCAAACTGAAAAAAATGCTATTAAATCACTGAAATCGACAGTTATTGTTGGTTTACCAGGTGTTTATTTCTTTAGACCATTTTTGACAGTTTCTCTCTGTGTTGTTATTGTGATGCGACCCTCAGCTTTGAAGCAGACTTGTGTGAGGGTGAATGTGTTGTTGACAGATGAGGCATACCAAATAAATCACACCACTGAGTAACAAACTGTATATTAAGTAACAATAATATAGGTTCATACAAAACCTTTTAAAATTAATTACTTCAAAAAATAAAATTGGAAATGTGTTATTATCAAACACAAGTGAATAAAAAGGTGATTTTCACAGAGATTCATTGCTTTAGACTCACGGTCCCTCACTGTAACAATTTCAAGTAACATTTCCATTACCACTGGTCCTTGTATGTTAGCCGTTACACACTATAATGTTCACAAAGTGCCATTTAAAACATGTTAAAATGAATAAAAAACAACAACAACAAGTGTACATTTAAAGTACTTCACAAACCAGTAAAATGTTCAAATATGGCACAAATGATATCAATAAATAATCCGTGCTGATATAAGCACAATGTCTGACATGCAAATACTAACAAATGAATTACAAACCCATGTGAACATAAACAACAGTGCAACTCAGACTTTGGGCAAGGTGAACAGACAAATAGTGAGAAGGAAAAAAAAAAAAGTATCAGTATCCCTCTATGACATACTGTGCACAGCCACCATCTTCCTCACTCCTTTGTCTTGACAGGATTCAAACCAGGCAGGCGAAGAAGAGCAGCCACACTTTACATGATGACTGTCTGGCATGAACACACTTCCTGCGGCGCTGCTCATCTCTGCAGGCTGGGTCACGCTGCTCTCCCCTCTAATCTTGGATCTGTCCTGCTGTCTGGCCTTCTCTGAGGGACCTGGACAGACACATGTTGCATCTGTGGGGGGAGGGGGAAGTATGCAGAGCAGAGCAAAGAAGACACATCTCTGTGGCTCTGTATGCAGATGGGCTGGTAAAGCAATCTTACACCTCCTCCAGGTCTCTCTCACTCCATCTCCTCCCCGTTCTAGGGAAGAAAGAAGTTGATCCTCTGTGGTATGGACTTGCATCCTTGGGCTGAGAACAGTCTCTCCTCTTTGGGGACATACAACATTGCCTTGGCCACCTCATCCAATGTGGCTTCATCCGTTTCCAGACCTCGTGCTGCGTAGGCGTCCCGTGCACAGAGCTTGACATGACGGTACTCCAAGGGCAGGAAGGGCACGAAGAAGTCAATCAGGTGACCAGACATCAGCTCACTCTGAGCAAACCCACCTGGGAAATAAAAAAAAAATGCAAAGGGAAACACCATTATCATAGACTGTATATAAGATAGCATTCACGTAGCTGCTGGGTTTGAAAATTAAAGCCAGAGTATTTTTTCTAATGGCCAGCAAGGGGCAACTGCCCTGGTTGTCCAGTTGTAAAGAAGACTGTAGGGAAACACCCCTCAGATCCCTTGCTCTGTGACCTTAGTAAACAATTTCCTAATAAGTTTATGACCTCAATCACTGGTTTGAAGTCTTTTTATATATAACATAATGTTAATTTTGTAAATTAAAGTCCTCATTATAGTAAAAAAAGAGGATAAAACAGGGTATGCTTTACCATGTGATTGACAAGTTGTTAGCCAATGAGTGTGCAAGATCTGCCCCTCACTCATGATTTCTAGATTCAAAAAGCTAAGACGGCTTCTTCTTCTTTCGGCTGCTCCCTTTAGGGGTCGCCACAGCGGATCATCCGCCTCTGTCACACCAACCCTCTGCATGTCCTCCTTCACTATGAACCTTCTCTGTGGTCTTCCTCTTTTCCTCCTGCCTACCAGCTCCATATTCAACATCTTTTGTCCAATATATATTCCTATCCCTCCTCTGCACATGTCCAAACCATCTCAGCCTTGCCTCTCTAACTTTGTCTCCAAAACACTCAATATGAGCTGTCCCTCTGATTTCTAATCTTGTCCATTCTGGTCACTCCCAATAAAAATCTTAGTATCTTCAGCTCTCCCACCTCCAGCTCAGCCTCCTGTCTTTTTGTTAGTGCCACTGTCTCCAAACCATACATCAAAGCAGGTCTCAGTACAATCTTGTAAACCTTCCCTTTCACTCTTGCTGCTATCCTTCTGTCACACGTCACCCCTGACACTCGTCTCCACCCTCCACCCTGCCTGCACTCTCTTCTTCACCTCTCTTGTGCACTGTCCGTTGCTTTGGATAAAGTTCATGACAGTACAAGACTGAGCAAGTATGGCTTGTTTAGAAGAGTCACCAGGAGAAGGCCTCTTCTCTCTAAAAAGAACATGGCAGCATAGCTTAGGTTCACAAAGTTGCATTTGAACAAACCACAAGACTTCTGGAACAATGTTTTTTGGACAGACGAGACCAAAGTGGAGATGTTTGGCAAAAACCAAACACAGCATATCAGCACAAACACCTCATACCAATTGTCAGGCATAGTGGTGGATGGGTGATGATTTGGGCTTGTTTTGCAGCCATAGGGCCTGGTCAATCCAAAGTATTCCAAAGTATTCTAGAGTCAAATTTGAGGCCATCTGTCTGACAGCTAAAGGCTTGGCTGAAATTGGGTCATGCAACAGGACAATGATCCCAAGCACAGCAGCAAATCTACAACAGAATGGCTGAAAAAGAAAGGAATCCATGTGTTGCAATGGACCAATCAAAGTTCAGTCCTCAACCTGATTGAAATGCTGTGGTGGGGCCTGAAGAGAGCTGTGCATAAATGAATGCCTGCAAACCTCAATGAACTGAAACAACGTAAAGAAGAGTGGGCCAAAATCCCTCCACAACGATGTGAGAGACTGATAAAGTCATACAGAAAATGATTACTTCAAGTTATTGCTGCTAAAGGTGGTTCTACAAGATACTGAATCATGGAGTATACTTAGTTTTTCAAAAAGCTGCATAGAGTCCTGTGAAAACTTTCTTTTTCACATGACTATAATGTGAAATGATACAGCCCAAAGTAGGTCTAAAGAGATGGGAGACACAACCAAGCCAATTCATGCATATTTTATTTTAAAGACGAAAGAAACAAACTCTAATAACAATGTTAAATGACAGGTGTAATTAGTAAAGGTAGCAGTGTAAGTGGGTGTATGAGTGGAAAAGCAGTGTATACAATGTTCTGTGGTGTTCTGTGACAACCAAACACCAAATGGGCATTTCAAGGAGGACACTACCTGCAACTTAACTCGAAGCATGGAGCACTGGCACACTGGATCTAGGTGCGAGTATTGCAGAGTGCGTCATCAGTACCCCCTTGCCCTTCTTGGAAGAATAAATAAATAAATAATAAATGACCGAACTGTCCCCCGCGACCCTGAGTTGGATAAGCGGTAGAAAATGGATGGATGGATGGATGGATGACCGAACTGTGTATAAACAATTGCAAGATATGGTTTAGTTACATGTATTAGTGAGTGTGATTAATCAGTTGCTCTTCTGATTAATGATGTAGAATTTACTATGGTAAAGCATGTGACAAATGTATTCATTTATATTTTTTGTAGACTTAAAGGTCTTAAATAAAGTGAACTGATAAATATTTACAATAGAGAGCATGTTTTTTTGTTTTTTTAATTTTCAAAATTTGAATATTTCAATACTAATGATACTGTTCAGACTTAATGTGTACTTAATAGCCTTAGTACAACCTGAATAACCCCATGTTGTTGGCACTTGTACAATCCTTCTGTACCGTCTCACTAATATAAGGATGTCCCCTTCCAGGAACAGCACCTGAAGTCATAACACGCTCCTGTTTACACAGCAGGGGCACTGTTGCCAAACATGTTGCTAAGTGACAAAGTAACATAACACATCTCTGTGTGTGTGAAAGAAGCTGAGCTGGGTGGCGTATACCAGGACCATGCAAGCAGGGGAAAAGAAAAGAACACGGGACTCGAGTCGTTTCAGGCGAGAGCTGTAAGACCTCAGCTTTCTTTGTGTCTCACACACATGCACAGAATTAGACTCTGGAGCTGGGATCCGGTGTTCATCGTTTTTATTTTCTCCCCCAGCAAAACATTTTGGCCGAGGAGTCACCCAGCTGTGTTTCCACACCTGCAGACAGACCACTGGAGCAAAATGAAAATGATGGTAAGAGTAAAAGGAAAAGAAATCCTGTCTACTTACAGAGCCACAGAGAGATTAATAAATCATAAACTACTTTGTGTTGGTGTCATGGTTATTCCCACATAGGTACCAGTTTATTTTGCATCCCTTCCAGTGTCCTTGTTAAAAGAATCAGGTTTGTGAAAATAATCCAAGAAAAGAAAACGATATAACAAAGCTTTTTGTAAAACGGCAAACTCTTTAAACACTGTATAATAAAGAAAAATGTGTCTCTAATTTGGCTTCATGATACGCTTAAGTGGATCAGTCACATGGGGGTAATCCTGCTCTAAACTGCACCACCGGCAGCCTGTTACCTCCTCTGACACAGGATAAAGCTGCAGGTAATGATCCCTCCCTCCCTCATGCGAGCATACAGTAGGTGGCGGATCAGAGTTGATGATAAATTCTTAATTTAATTATCTGCGGCTCATTAATTTGTTTTTCTCATTCTAGGCTCACCAAAAACCAGGGTCCCACCTCAGAATATACCCCAGTACAGGAATGTGTTCAATGAGCGTGCCAGGAGGGGCTTCTGCTACTGGCTTGTGGAGAAGAAGGGCCCGACATGTTAGTACTGACTGCAGTCAAATGTCACATATACAGTAAATATCTGCTTAGTGCATCACCCATGCACATGTTACTGGAACATCTACAGTGATATCTACAGTACTGATACAATGCTAATAATCCTGTGATCAGATTCACTCTGACAACTCAAGCATTAAAATTTTAGAGGCAACCAAGAAGTTTTTATGGGAATCCCCTGTTAATTCTTCCCTTCTTTCCAACTTTGATGGATCAGTCTTTGCACCAAAATCCTCACTCATAGACATCTTATTTTTGATGGGATTCCATAAAATGAATCAAATTCTTTTGCACCACAGCAGATAATTGTATAAGAGATAATCCTTTGGTGTTCATAAAATGCATGTTAATGTGTATTGTTGTATATCACAAGCTGTTATTAGGAATGACATTGGTACATAATGACTGGTTTAGGTAGTGACATTTTTATTTCTTCCCTCTAGGTAAAGGATACAGCTTTGGTGCATATAAAACCTTTCTAGGATTACCAAAGGTTTGACAGAAACTGCTCCTCAGGCCTCTTCTAAAGATGCTTCTCAGTTTGGTTTGAAAATCTGAGCTTGCAGTTACTTGAAAATCTGTAAAGAAACAACTTTCACAGTTTGTTGAAGAATGTTCTTCCTTTCTGGAAAAGCATTTGTTGCTACAGCAGTAATGATGTATCTCTAAAAGCGACCTGCTGTATTGTCTGACCCAGCACTCTGCGCAAAAGAGAATTTTTCTTAAGGATCAGTATCACATCTTTATTTTGTTTTTGGCACAAGGGATCATGATAATGGAAAATTTAATAACATAAGCACCATCTCTGACCACCTTTACAGGTACACTGAAAATCTTGTATGTTTGTTTGCCCTCTAAATGTTGTATTTGTCATTTTTATTTTGGACTTTGTCTTTAGTTTTATTTATTCAGAAATGGCTCTAAATAAATATATATTATACAGTATGTACTCTTTGACGCTTGTTTTACATTTCTTGGAAGGTTCACATGTATGAAAGAAAACAAAAGTTGAATAAATTCTGTCACATAAATAAATAAATAAATCTTTTTTCGGTGTTTTATCCTGGTGGACTTTTAGGACACAAGAGTTGCCTACAAATCTCTGCAGTTAGGTGTCTTTTTTATGCTTGAATTCATAGGTCATAGGCTAAGTGTCTTAACTCACCCACTTAAAAAAATGCAATACTTTTATGACCTTTTTTAATACTAAGATTAGCAGCAGGCTTTTCTAGATAATTCTACACATACTACACTCTATCATGCCCCCTCTTCTTTTAAAGAGGGGAGGATCCTCTTTTTAAGCTTTAAACTCCCAAATGAAATATCTGAAATTATTAAGTCTAAACCCTCCACCTGTCATCTTGACTCACTTCCCACTCCTGTGGTTAAATCCTGTTTTTCCTCTCTTTCTTCTTTAATAACTGACATTATACATTCTTCTTTAATCTCTGGCTCTGTTCCCTTACCTCTCAAAACAGCTGTGATAACTCCAGTTCCTAAGAAACCCGGTGCAGACCCTTTCAGTCTAAATAACTGTCATCCAGTTGCAAATTGACCTTTCCTTGCAAAAACTCTTCAAAAAACTGTTGCTGTGCAGATCGCACCTTATTAACAATCACCCGTTTGAACAGTTTCGGTCCAGTATTCGGCCACTTCACAGTACAGAGACATAACCATACTTGTGCTCCTTGATCTGAGCTCTGCCTTCAGTCTCTCATGATATTCTCTTAGAGTGATTGGAATCTGTTGGTATTATTGGCACTTCACATGCCTGGTTTAAATCCTATCTCTCAGGATGTACAGTTAAAAAATTTCAGATCACAAGCTTGCCCAGTTGTCAGTGGTGTTCCTCGGGGCTCTGTCTTTGGCCTCCTTCTATTTATTATTTATCTTTTACCTCTAGGTCATAATTTTAGGAAATTTGGCATACACTTTCAGTCTTATGCTGATGGCACTCAGCTCTATCTATCCACTAGCCCCAACTCTCCTCTTCCACTTTCTTCTCTCACGGCCTGTTTACTTGAAATTAAATCGTGGTTGTCTGCTAACTTTCTCAAATTAAAGTGACAAAGCAAAGGTTCTTCTGGTAGGAACTAAAACGTTTGGATAAATGCGGTAAATTCTCTCTGTGCACTGACATTTCTCTCATTTCTCCTTCCTCCCAGGTTAAGAGTTTAGGTGTTGTCTTTGATAACACCTTAAATTTTGAAGCACATGTGAACAATATCACTCGGTGTGCATGTTTTCATATTAGTCGTCTACGTCTCTGGAACTCGCTCCCATTGTCACATTCACATTATTTTCCTGTTTTTAAAGCTTTTCAAGCTTGCTTATTCTGTTTGATTTTACTTTAGCTGACCTTTTATTTCTATGGTGTTTTTTAATTGTCATTTTATGTTTATAGAAATAAAATCCTCTGAAAATGGTCAGGTACAAGCACTGGACTGAAAATGAGTGAAAAAGCAGCCAATGTCCAAAGAAAAACTTTGAAAGACCTTCAGGAAGCCTGGAGAACTATTTCCCAAGACCACTTTAAAAAAAAAAATACAATATCTGGCTCCTTGGAAGCAAATACAAAGAAATGAGGGGAGGTTTAAGACTTTTGCACAGTCCTGTATATTTTAGCTCAATGTCTCTGTTGGACATTCAATGGACACAAACTGAATAAGAGAACAGAAACAGTCAATTCATTTTTGCTCGTTTGTTCGCTTATTTGTTTGTTTTTAAATGGGTAAATTAAATTATAGACTAAAAATCCAAAAAGCTTTTGCTGCATTGTGAAACTCTAGGTTCTTTTTTAAGTGATGCATTTAGATTTGCCATACTATGATTTATTGTTGACAGCCTGACATGTTGAGATACTGGCAGCAAAGCTACAGTGGGTCAAATGTACTTAAGGGACTTGTATTCTCCATGTCAATAAAAAAGCAGAAACATTTCTCTACTACTAAAAGATGTGCATATATTATTTAATTACTGCTGAAAACAATAACAAAATTGATATAAAACATACGTGACAGGATTAAGATTCTGATACTTGAGTGATGGTCTGACACTGACCCCTCAGACGTGTCTGTATTTGTTTTTTTATTTTGGCTAATTGGCATCATTCAAAACAAACTTCAACACTCTGTCTAACTTGCAAAATTCTGTTTATCTGGGATGTTAACCTTCAGGCAATTGTGATTTGTGACAAAGAGAAGCTAAAATAAATAGTGAGTTGCTATAAATCTGCATTCAATTCATCACATTCTACAGTAAAGTTTAAATACCAAACAGCATTTTACTAAATAACTATGGTATAATATGTTTATTATTAGAAACTATATATAATCTCTAAAGACATTCACTAGAAACAATCAATGTACCCCAAAACAGCACTCATTAAATGTTTTTTTTATTATAAAATAAAGACTTAAAGCAGGGTTAAAATGCATTTCACAAAAAGGTACCTTTCCTAATCATGCAGGATGCATTTGCACATTACACATGTACATGGCAACTGTTTTGATTTGGAAAATAGTTGATAGCAATTCCTACTTGCAGTGTATCTGTAAATCTACAGACAACTCTAACTGAATCATTTTGATACTGAGGTGTGTTCAGGACTTATAAGGGGCTGCCAATTTTGCCTTCGCTTCATACCCCCTGACCGCTGCAATTCTCCTCATCACATGTTGCAGCCACAGACTTGTTATAAAAGAGGATGTAGCCTCTGAAAAGTGAATCTAATGTAGAAGAGCTTAAAATTTGAATTCTTTCTGAAAGCCACCAGGAGGTGACTCCAGGATTCAATAATAAGTCTGACTGTATAAAAGCCTATGGGAAAATTACCCTATTCCTCACTTAAATACATTACTGGAGAGATTATGGTCTCAATAACTAGTTTCACATTCTAATGCAGCATCATGATGATTTTTTTGTTATTGTTATTATGGTCCTATTTACAGTAAAACAGACAATAAAGCAGCATATGCTTTTGGGGGGTGGGGGGCAACCTTTCATCATTGTATGAGCATGGAGTGTCCTCGGTTTCTAAGATCAGGTCAGAGCCACCCCTCGTTGGTCCCATTCAATTTCAGAAAAAGTCAAATGGTGATGTCACAGTGCGTACGTCCATCTTTTAGATACAGTCCATGGTTGCAACACTACTTCTTTTCACAGAAAAAACTGTTTTTCTCAGAGAGGTGAAAATACCCTCTCTGGTTTAAAATAGGGCAAATGTCCTTTATTCCTACTGCACATTTAACTGTGTATTGACTTTACCACATTGCATAGTAAGTTAATATTGACCACATAACCAGCAACAAGCTTGTTAATTTCCCTTGGAGCAACACCTTTAGCTGAAATGGAACCTAGCTGCTGCAGTTTGGGACAACATCACCTTCCTCCTCAACAGGCCTGATCACCCTTGTTGTAGAGCTGTACAGGTACCTCTTCAAAATGTGGAAGAGCTTTTGAGTAGCTGACAGACACATCACCCTGGAAGAAATTCATGTGAATATTGGTCATCCTCTGCAAACACACTAGCTGACCTAACCGACACAACCAGATGATTGGATACCTTCCACTTACACCCGTGCCAAGGAATCAGAAGGAGACAGAAACACTGAAAACATGAAAAACTAAATAACTGATTACTTGAATTCCAAAACAAATACCTGACATTGAAAAGATTAATTTCAGCTAGATATATTTACCTTATTGTGTTTATGTTAAGGTAACTACTGCACAGAAAAAAACATGGAAATACTGTTTTTTGCTAGTTCTTTTTAACACACTGGAAAAGTACAAAGAGAAAATTTAATGTATATCCAATTGGAAGATACACAAAAGGACAGAAAAGGGCTAAAAGAAGAACACAGAGGAAGCTGAAAATGGGAAACTGAGAATGAAAAGTGACAGAGAATCAGGGTGAAGTTATGGCAAAAGAAGTTAACAGGGTTTGGAGCCAGATGAAAGGACAGGGCTGGGCTGAAAGATAAAATATGTGATAACACTGGAGAATATGAGTAGAAAGCTGATTCTGGATAAGGAAAGGTAAGGATAGTGATTGCACTGATGTGTGTGAGAGCACACAGATAGTCACAAGTGGAGATTTGCCTGTGTGTGAAGCAGTGAAGCTAAGCCACAACAGCAGCTGCCTAAAGAATCTGAGTCATATAGAGATCTGGAAGAAAACTCTTATCTCAGCTACACACATGTACACACATCTAAACATATCAATACCTCCCTCAAAAAACTGAAACAATCAGCTACAGTACATTGTCGGTGACAACGTTTCAGGATTTTTGACTGAAAAGGAATTTGCATGTCTGTCAGCACTGTGGTGGTTTCTTTCCTGTTGGGAATTTCAGTTTCACTTTAACTCCTTTTAACAACAACAACGCATACTGAATGCAGAATATTGTGGCGTGATATGAAAGAGACAAATTCTTTGATCACCCACGAGTTGTATGGAGACAAAATAATTTCCCCAGTCAGATCATCAACGCTTTGGGAACATTAACTTGGAATGGCTGTAACAGATTGGCAAAAAGTAATGTTTTAAAAGGCGAGTGTGTGTGTGTGTTTGTGTGTACA